>WEIT01014784.1:10604-46476 GCA_013389985.1 Dryoscopus gambensis | reverse complement strand
AGGTGCCTGTGCCGGAGCGGGTGGATGCCTGGCAGAGGCTGTGCTCCAGTAGAAGACCCGGTGGAGAGAGAGGGCCCTGCTTCCAGGCTGGAGCAGCCTGTCCTTGGAGGACTGCACCCCGTGGGGAGAGACCCACGCCGCAGCAGTTTTGGGAGGACAGTGTGCCTGTGGGAGGGACTCACACTGCAGCACGTGCGGTTTGGCTGCTGCTCCTGAGAGTGGACCCATGCCAGGGAAGTTCACGGAGAACTGCCTCTCGTGGGAGGGACTCCACGGCCTCAGTCTTCTCCCAGAGCAGTGGAAGAAAATCCTGGTGATGGACTGCCCAAGCCCCCCTGCCCTGTCTCCCTGTGTTGTCGGTGGGAAGGAGGGAGGGCCTGGGTGGAGTAGGAGTTTTAAGGGCTTATTTTACTTGTCATTACCCTCCTCTGATTCTATTAGTAATAAATTTCACTTAGCAACTAAGTGAGACTGTTTTGCCCTTGAAATATTTCTCCCACTCTCCTTATCTCAGTCATGAAGCCTCTGTTAACCCTTTTTACCTCTTTTCCCTCCTTTTGCCCAGCTGTGGTAGGGGAGAGTGATTGAGCGACTCTCGTGGATGCCTGGTGTTGGGCCAGTGTCAAACCACAACAGCTTCTAACTGAGACAGGGTATCTGGAGGCAACCCTTTGATTTTGCAGAATACATGGAGGAAATAACTGGGTAAGTCTGCCCTTCTGTTCTTCCAGCAGTTACGCTCCTTGAAACAGCAGGTGACTAAAGCAATGCAGGTACCTCACTCTGGGTAGAGGATTATTGTGAGGAAATCCTGTAGGATTTGTTTTATGAAGTCATTTTTTTTTCTCCCCTGTTTCTCTGGTAGTCTGGCTTTGCAGAGCTGGGAAGTGACCCAGCTCTGTGATTTCCCTTGTAGGGTGAGTGTGGAATGAACTTGAACATCCCCAGTGGCTGCTGCCCTCACTCAGCATTTCCTGGCCCTTGCTCTCTGCCTTTAGAGATCCTGGGGGAAAGTGTCCCTGTGAGGAGGGGAGGCAGATGTCCTGGGGCTAGGGGAAGACTATGCTGCAGTGTTCCTGCCAGAGAAGGAACAGCGCTTGGTATCCAGCTGTGTTTATGGTCTCAGCCCATGTTCTCTTGGTTTCTATGAAAGCCACAAGTGGAAAAAACCTCAGGCTGAGCCCAAGGTCTGTGTGCAGTTTTTGCCTGAAGCCTGACTACGTGGTGACTGAGACGCAGCCCCAGGGCTCTGTTCACACATCGATTCTTCCCTTCAAGCTGTGCAGCTTGCTCTGCTCTGCCTTTCATTGCTGGTGCGTTGGACTGGGTCCTAATAGAGAGAATTAACCCAGCCACAGGCTGTGAGCAGAGATTCACCCTGTCCTTGGGCAGAGCTTGGATGGACCAGGATGATCTGGGTGCTGGAGAGCTGCCCTCTCTGTTTTGGCATGCATGTCCTGGCTAGAGCTGGGAGAGATTTCTCCAGAACTGCTGTGTTAGGAATCTGCACTCCACAGGCTGGTGAATAATTCAGTATATTGAGCTGTTGCTTACTTACAACATTAAACTGTTTAAAAAGACAAATGGAAATAATATTATAACTTGAGCTTAAACACATAGCTCAACCCAAGAATTCATTATGCTATTTATCTGCTACTGTGGAGCATATTTTAAAGAGATGTGTCATGTCAGAGCTTTCTTTTTTAATGACTGCTTCAGAACATACTACCGTGGAACATATCAGCATCCCAAGCTTTTCCTATATTTGATTATAGCTGATAGCAATCAAAGCAATTTTACTGCCAATAATAATGTTGGCAGCAGCTTAATTTAATAGCTTGGAGGTTAGATCTTATTTATATCATTCCTCAAATTTGATAACTTTGAATGTAACTACAAAATATTTTGCAATGAAAACTTAAAATATAGGATATTTAATTTAGTGTTCTGGCCTCATTACTTAAAAATGTTCAGACTACACAAACACATTCTTACACCAGTTGTTTTGAATACGACTTTTCCATGGACCATAGGTCTTTTTCATAATCTTCTGAGAAATGCTGATTACTTTGTCACTGTGAGGCATGTCAGTAGTTGAAAAATCAGTCTTCTTTGAATAACTCTGCAATTTGCCAAAAGTAAGTAAATAATCTTTGGAAAAATAAATCCATTAACTAAATTTTTTTCACATGCTGTCTGCTTTCCCTTACCCTGGTAGGCTTAGAGCTGTATTATTGCCACATCAGTATACTGTCACCAGCTTTGATAGTTATGTCAGCATTGCATCACCAGAAAGGAACAGAATTTCCTCTCTTTGTAATTATGCGATTTTTGCCACTGCCTCAGTTGGGGGAGGCTGACATAAAAAACAACAGGTTTTCACCCACGGACTGTGCCATCCATGAGATAAATGCTGTAGCTCCTAGTGATGTGGTGCATGGCTGCTGCCTTTGTTTGGCACCCTTATTTAGAAGCATTTATGTACATATAGTCTCACCACCCAGTATCCTTTGCCATGGACCTCTCACTGACATGTCTGTTTCTGTGTTCAGCACTTGCAGGGCTGGAACAGATGAGACAAAGTATGGATAAGAGCTGACATAATTTGCTGCTCTTTCCCCTTGGTCCACTGGAGTCTCGTGAGGACAGATCTGAACAGCACTGAAGGAGCCTCCTGTCTCTCAAAGTTTCCCTACCTCCAAAAGCTAATTTTCCGGATCTTTTTTTTCAGAGAATGGCATCAGGTTTAAATGTTGAAGAGGAAAACGTGATGTTTTCATGCTTTCAGACACAGCTGGTTAATTCAGTGATAGGGAAGTAATATTATCCCCTGTAATAGAAGAAACAGCAAAGTCAGAGACATTGCAAGAGAACCGTTCAGGGAGAATCAGAGCCCCAGTTGATTCTGGGACTCCAGCCTGCCCTGGGGTTTGATGCTCTGTTCAGGCAGCCAAACCAGGATTCCTGTCCTGGGGGAGAAAAATCCCAGGGAAAAGAGCAGCCGTGCTTCCCACAGTGGGGTCAGGGGGATTTCACAGGGTGAATAACTCAATGAGCTGCCCACGGTTGCCATGCTTGCCAATATGAGGGTGCTGAAAGCAATACCAGGCCAGAGAATCACCATCCCTCTGTCCTGTCTGTTTCTGCTCACCTTGTTAAGATGAGATGTTGTAAAACATATAAATAAAAAGGCTCTCCACCATCCTCTTCCCTCAATATATGTTTTGAGATGAAGTTTTTAAGGTCACCTGCCTACAGTGTCAATTGAAAAACATTCAGACAGTGAATTGTAGAACTGGGTGGGGGAAGCAAGGGACAGCAACTGGTCTGGGTTTGCGATGGGAAGAGTAGTCCCTTACCCCTGAGTTGCCAGGAGTATGGGCAATAATTGCCTGAGAAGCAGTTTGGCAGGCTCTAGCCAGCATCCGAATGTTAGAAACTAGTACTAAAACCACATTGGCTGCTAAAAGTAGTCAAAGGATCTCCAAAAATTGTGGGGGTTAAGTCAAGAAGAACAGGGAATTATGAGACAGGGACAGAAAAGATGAAACTTCAGTGCACCCATGGCATCTTTCCCTCGGGAGTAATCTCTTCTCCCACCAGCTTCAGGAAAAGAGAGAGACAACGCCAACCCAGATCTACACTCCCTACTCAGGACAGAAGTTCCCACCCATGCCCATCTCCCCACCAGGATGATACACCTGAGGTGTGGTGGCCAGCATGTCCCAGCTCTCTTGCTCTCAGGAAGCCCTGTTACACTCACATAAATACCATATTCAAAAGCTTCACCCAGATTAAATTAAAAACAAATAACAAAAAAATTGGTCTTCTCACTGTGAAGTGAATTGCTTCTCTGCTTTAAATAGATCTTGTGCTAAAAGACAGAAAGTCTTGTGTATTTATTTCCAAGGTTATTAAATTACATCGAGAATATGCTTCCTGAGTATTAGCAGAGTTTATAACTGAATTCATCCTATCCATGCTCTGGTTACGTCTAATGAGGATAATTATTACATGGCTTAACTATAATTCAGTATTGACTCTTTTGCGCATGAAAAGCTTTTGTTGGCAAGCATCAGTGGAGCGCTTCAACAAAAGACATCTTTAGCTTGTGTAAACATTGTTATTTCAAGGTCTCACCCTAACGTGCTCTAGGCTAAGTACTTTCTCCTCAATTGAGTTAATATAGCCAAAATGATATAAGGATGGGATTAGATACTGGCTTACACCACAAGGAAAAAAATGAAAGTTGGACAGGGAAAAATGCAGTTAATTCCATCCTGTCAGCAGTGGATATTAAAGATTATTAGTTGGCACACTCAATTATGTGTGAATCACAATAGTGATACTGTTACTTTTTCAGTCAGTTTTACAGGGGCAGGTAAAAAGTGTAGGTTTAGTATCATCTGCAGGGATTATTTGTTCCTTGCAGTGATTCAAAGTTATATTAAAGTGTTCAACAGGTTCAGAGGAAACAGCTCTGTCTAATGAAATGTCCCACTTTTACATGATCTTAGTCACTGGATAGAAATGAACAAATCTGCCTGGTGGGACTTTAGCTGTAGCTGCCTTTTATGAATATATTTCTTTAGGCAGTAACCAGTTATTCTATTATGTGATTGTTAAAATGATAAACCAACCAATAGAGCTCTCTTTTTGTTGCTTCCCTCTGCTGGATAGAGCCAGTAGTGCTTACTTGTGTGTTAGGCACATTAACACCAACAATCTGGAAAGACTTCTCTGCCTCCTTAGGATACGGGCTTTCAGTTCACAGACAATAAATCTGACTCATGTTATGAATCTCATGGTGAATTTTTCAGTCTGCAGGTTAAACAACAGTCACAGAATCCACAACAATATAAAATTCTTGGCTCAGTAAAATGGCCCCAGTCTGAGGCTTTGATGCTGGAATCCCGTCTATCAAGATGGGAAGGTGTGCTGGACTGCAGTAGGATCCTGGGCATGCCGGTGTCCCTGCCCCTGGCCCAAGGGCAGGCTGACAGCAGGAGGAGGAGATGTACTATGCAAGAAGTCAAATTAATTATGGGATGTGTATATTGAAATTGTTGGGTTTTTAACAAAATAAGCCTCTGGCACGTTGTTTGTGTTTTGCTTGTCTTCAGAGATTTCCATAGCCAGAGGAGACCACTGTGATAATGCGCTGTGACTGCTTGACTGCCGTTCCAAGACCAGTAACAACGCTAGTTGAGCTGCAGCATGTATTTTAGGAAAAAAAGTCCAAACCCAACCTTCTAATCTTGGTTTTCAGTTTCCAGTGTTAGAAGGCCTCCCACAGCATGGTGACATTCCCGTATCTGTTTTCCCCTGCAGAGTTTTCATCCGCTCACAAGGTGAACGGGTCTCATTTTGAGATTTAAATGTCGAGATTCATCTTGTACAGTTTTCCTCTCCAAAACTGACAAAGCCTGTCATCATATGTGTGTGGCCTGTATGGGTACTTGACAGAAGTAGCTTGGACAACTTTGTAGCTGTCTGGATGCCCAGGCATAGGATTTTACAACCTCTCATTCGGTTGCCCCACCACTACCCATTCCAGAGGAGGACTTGCCCTTTAGAGCCAGTGGTGGAGATTATGTTTGTCTGAATATCCACAAAGATCCCCAAATCCCTCCAGAGTTACCATTTCCCAGGCTCACAAATGAGACCTATGCACTTTGAGTTTGGATGTCTGACTTTTCAAGCTGACTATACTAAAACCTATCATTTAGCTAAATTTACCCAGAAATTTAGACTATTGCTCTAATTTTTTTTTAGGAAATTTTTCTGCTAGAGTTCACAGTCGGTGCAAAAAATTCCAAACCAATCTTACTGTACATTTCTCTCACATGCTGTCCTTTGACCAATAGTTTATTATGGCTGGAGTAATCTTCAGCAGTTGCTTTTATTATTAGTCCTCATGCCCAAGTGGGAGTCTGGATCCTCCGAAAAAGAGAGTTTTTCTCTATTAATGCATTTCTATTAAATGCATTAAGTTCTTACAACCACTCAATTTCCTTTCAATAACCCCTTAGGAAGTTTAATTCTCTGTTCCCAAAAATTGTCTGGCTCTGTCCCTTGGTGGGGTTATCACATTTCTCCTTAAAACTTTTAATGTAACATTTCCTCGATGCCTTGTTTGGAAAACTTATATCAAGACTGAAGTCTGCAGATGGTTAGAAATGAAGGAACTTTTTCTTTTTGGTTTAACACCCTCAAGATTTTTTTGCCTTGCTATTCTCCCCAGGCACTGGAAGGTCTCCATTTCATAGCCAGCTGTGTCCGATCATCAATCCTTAGTTCAAGGTGCCACTTTAAGATACAGGGACATCACAGTTGACATCCCTGAGGAGGGGACAGACCACAGCAGGGCAGGTTGGTCCCCAGGGCGTAAGTGGAGCAAGGGAAGAGTTTTGAGTGAATGGACCCCATACTTTGCGTCATGTTCACCCTGTGATTCAGGGTACACATGGATCAGGTTTACCATGTTGTTGCATAGACTAGATGGATAAGAGCATACACTTGAAGTTTTAATTTAAAATTTTAAAAATTGTCCAAAACCCCCCAGACTGCTGTCTCCTAGGTAGCTCTTAACATGAATTTAAGTGTCTGGTGTTGCTTACCCACCAGTGTGCAGAGAGCTTCAGTTTTCAGAAAGGCTGCGGTGCTTGCTCATCAGGCAGGACAATCAAGGGCTTCCATGTCCCAACAAGGGCTTTTGCAAAAATAAGGCACTGAAAAGGGAGATTTTCTCAGCAGGTGTGGGGTATTGCTTTCCGTTGGCGCAGCAGTTTTGTCTCGGCTGCAATGTATATTTACTTTATGTAACTCTGAGTGTAGTAAGAATGCTAGCAAAAACCACTTGGAAAAGGAAAAAAAGAAAACATTAGACCTTAACTCTGCATTCTCAATTAAATGATTACTCCTTCAGGATGAAATTGTTCTTGATTCTTACTGTAAACTTTTGAATTTCTTACATAAATAGCATGATTATATTTACATAAATAGTTGCACCCTGGAGTACAACAATCTTATTGTACACAAAAATCCTATTAAAATTTCCTGAAAGAGGAATACAGCTTGAGCAATGGTCTATTGTGCATAAAACTAGTTGTCCTCACTTTTTTCTTTGTTCAGAACCAAACCCTGTCTTTTAAATGCATGCACCCAAGTTCAGAATTTGACCCCTTAGAATTCAATACTAAGCTCCAATATATGAAAGCACAATTAAAATTGAACTGATATGTCAAAGCAATATATTGTACAGATAGGTTTTCTGCAAGCTGATTATATGCATTTAGAGGTGAGATAGCAAATATACCCAGAGGAGTCTGATTCATCCTTGAAAGAAACAGCTGCAACCTTGTCTTCTACCTAAAGCATCTATAATCTCAATATCTAAGCACAGAGGAGCCTGTGTCTTAGTTCACATCTCTTCATCTTTTTGCCACTCTGAATTAAACAAACTCTAGATTATCCTTTCCCCTTCCACAGGGTAATAACAGCATATAAATCTTGAGTTTTCAAAATGAGATGTAAGGTAAAATACGGCCCAGTGTGCCCTCTCAGCCACCAGTAAGGATGCAAGAATCCATATTTGGCCTTAACTGCAAAATGAGATGTAAGTACTCAAAGGGGGCTTATAAAAAAGGAGGACTTTTTACATAAGCAGATAGTTATAGGACAAGGGAGCATGGTTTTGAACCAAAAAATGAGAGTTTTAGATTAGATACTAGTAAGAAATTTTTCACTCTGAGGGTGGTAAGGCAGTGCAAAAGGCTACCCAGAAAAGCTGTGGATGTCCCATTCCTGGAAGTGTTCAAGGCCAGGCTGGATGGGGCCCTCAGCCACCTGATCTGAACAAGGGTATCCCTGCCTGTGGCAGAGGGGCTGGAAGTAGGTGATCTTTATGGTCCCTGGTTCTATGATTCTATGATAAATAAGTTTAAATAAGTAAATGTCTTTGCATCAGAGTATCCACACTATAGAACAGCTTATGGACACTGAGTGAAGCTATGATGGTGCTGAAGAGGTGGCCACTGATCCTCGTCCTGCTGTAGCTTGTGACACTTCTGATAAGCATGGACAATCAAACAAGAATGGATTTGGACAGTAAAATATTAGCTGAAGGATATAAATAAGTGCTATGAGTAGAATTTCAGAGGTACTTTATAACTGGTTTGATTGCTGAAGTAAAATAATAAAACAAAACAAAACAAGAAAATCATAGAATCATAGAATTTGCTGAGTTGGAAAGGACTCATCAAGATTTTTTAGGCCAACTCCTGGCCCTGCACAGGGACCAGGAATCAAGGGTCACAACGTGCCTGAAAGCATTGTCCAAATGCTTCTTGAACTCATACAGGCTTGGGGCTGTAATGAGGGTTTGGCTCAAAGAACTCAACCCTTTCTAATTCCCTTTGTACAAACATGTGCCTGCCTGCACACATCCCACCACTTTTGTTTCAAAGCAAGAGAAAAAAGAGTTTTAATAGGAAGCAAATGTATTCTTTGTTTTCAATTTTTTTCTTTTAAAAACTCTAACTTTAGCATAATATCCCTGAAAATATTGTTTTAAATCAAGAAGTCAAAATGTTTAGAAAGTACAAAAATGAGCTGTGTCTACTACTTAATCCATTTTCACATTAAAAAACCTCAAACCAAAAAATCCCCAAACAAATAAAAAAGGAAGACCACCCTGAAACCTTTTAACAATTTTACCTGAACCTCTGATAATTTTTGTTTTGCTAAAATTACAAATTTGACAATCAGTATCCAACTGAGAAATGTAATCTAAACGTCTAGGAAATGACCTTCCTGGTCCTGTCAGGTAGATACTCAGGAAAGATGCCTCTGGGTAGATTCAGTGGTGATGGAAGAGTGCTCATAAGACACCTGAAGAATTCTGCAGTATTTTGAAACCAAGCAATCATGTGATGAGGAAGAAAAAAATACCAGAGCAAAGATGGTAAGAAATATTTGTAATCTGAAATGCGGGGAACAAGATGTGCTGTATCAATAACAAAAGCAGGTGAGTGGAGCTAATATCCCATGCTACTGGCAGGCTGGACACGCCATCCAAATAATTTTGTTGAGAGATGACAAATCTTTGATTTTGAGAGCAATGGCTAGTGACATTATATTTTGTATTTCCTGACACAGCATGAATCTAAGAATGTTTCTTATTTCATATGGGAATGATTTCAGGATGCTAGCGACATAACATTCAGGGAATGAACAGTCTAAAATTTCTATAAACACCAGAATCAAGGCATTTATGAGTTTTAGTAAAAATTTTATTGAAGTCTGGTCATGTTGGCATATTGTGCATTTTAAATGTAAATTAGATTACTGGCAGTAGATTCAATTTAGTGGTAAAAATGTAAAGAAAACAGTTGGGCTACAGATGAAACAATAATGTAGCTGTTCTTTAGTTAAGAGAACAGTGAAATCCAGAAACAAATGGTGTTTGGGAATATTTATGGTAGAGGAAATATACTGCATACAATTAACTTTGTCGATTATATGCAGCACAGTAGTTTTTGTTCAGCTTTGAAGAGCAGTTTCTGATAGTGAACATATGATAGGGTGAATGGATGGCTCTGAGGGTTTCCAGGGGGAACAGAAAACCTTTCATCCTTAGCTCACTTGCTGGAATGCAGTCCAGGCTGTGATTTTGCGGATGGCTTTGTGTGTACAACTTGTTAGACATGACTCCAGGTCTCCTCTCCTCCTCCCCTTGTTACACTATTCCAGGTATAAAGCCTGTGTGACTAAAAAGGACCTTAGGAATTGGCATTATGACGGCAGCTCTAGGGAAAAACCCACTGCTGGAGTGTCAGCATTTGGCTCCTTCTTACCACGGTTCTTCCTGGTCCTGGAAGAACTTGACCTCTCTGTCTTGCTCTATAGACACAACATGCTGGCTCTTGTCAGGCTTATCATCAGGCATCTTTCAAAAGCTTTCAAATCTCCTGAAAAACACACAGTATTTAAATAAAATTTCAGATAAAGATTTAGTTACTTGTATGACTGCATAAAATAAAAAAAGAAATTTAGGATCTGGAGACATAGAGAAATGTTTTATTGAGCTACCAGTAAGCTCCAAAGTATGCTGGAAAGAAAATCTCACTTACCTCAAAGGTGAAGTGGTACTGAGGAGTGATGATTTTTCATTTACAGCAATCACTGCAGCTTGCAACCGGCTACACTGGTGCAGAGAAGTGAAAGTTATAATACTGTTACTTAATTAAGCCAAATCTGTTCGGGATATATAGCAATTGAAAGAGATTAATTCTTTACACACACTCAGGTGTGTGTAAAACTCTGCTGCCCCAGAGTTACTTCTGTTATTAATTATGAAAAGGTAGGTTAACAAGGGGGTGAAATAGGTGAGAATTCACCCTCCCATACCACCCAGTTTGTTTAGGCTAAAGGCATCAGGGCATTGTCTTGCTGGTGAGAGACACTGGGGCTAAAGTCCTGTTCTGTGATGAGCTTTGCTTCAAACACTGCTGCCATGGAGGTATAAGTTAAGGACTTCTCAGAAACAAATGCAGATAGATGTTACTGAAACAACACTTGGGGCTGGCCTAGGGTGCTGCTAACAGTGGATTGGGTGTCTGGGAAGGAGAAGCCGGAAAAATAACCTAGGAAAAGTGTCAGGGTCAGGTGTGTGTGAAGCTGAGAAAATGGACAAGGTTTTCAGCAAAGGGCTAACTGAGCAACAGTTTGAGAGCTGGCTCCTGCACTGCTGGGCTCCCAAAGCGTGGTGCTATACAGCTTCCTCAGGTCAGTCAAGGAAACACCTGACAACTGCCAACTCCTTCTCATGGAAAAACCCACAATACCATAACATTTGTTTAGCTATTTGGGTCTGAAAGTGAAATGCTATTTTGTCCACTTGACAGCTCTTTGTCTAATTTTTCATAAACCCTCTGGACTGCTGCCCATTTGTATGTGTTGACAGCAGCCAGCACAAACTCTGCTGAAGCTTTTGTGTAGCAAACTGCCCTGCAGAAAATTAAAAGATGAGTAAATTTTCCAGCTATTTGCAAGGCTGGACTGGAGAAAGGGGTTTGCAGTTGCACCTTGAAGAGGCATTGATCGGGTACTGCTGTGACCAACAGCATTCAGAACACTGAAGCCATATAGAGGCACAAGGAAAACTGAAACACAAATAACATTAAATTGCTGGTTGCTGGTTTTCTGATTGGAATAAGAGTAATTGCACATCACAGTGAGCCTCTAATATCTCAGTGTGACCATAATAAGCCTTCAGAAGACCACAATAAATTCATTGGCAAAGTCATATAGCTGCTGCCAGACCCCAGTCTTGAAGGACATTTCTGCAGTCCGTCTGTGCCTGTGCTCTGCCTGGGATCTCACAAGCCATGGTTGGAGTAAAAGCCTGGCCTGACTGACACCAACCAGGACTTTCCCAGTGACTTCATCATTAAGGCAAATGTTTGTGTCTGTTGTAGATGCTTAACTGCTTTATATTCTCAAGTGTCATTTAAAAGGCATGAGGGAGGAGGAGCCTGAGGAGTGTTATGACAAGATCTACAGCACAAGGAGAGCAAGAAACAGTGCATAGTTAGGAGACTATTTGAAAGACTTCCCGTGCCTTTCATAGCCACTAGAAGTAGTTTACATCTTTCTCCTATAACTTTTGAAGCAATAACTCTGGTTTTATAATGACAAGTTGTGTTATTGGTTATTTTTTATTATTTAAAAATGGGAAGGCAGACTAAGAAATATTTCAAGAAAGAACATCTCCTCTTAAGTTTATTTAAAACCCTTTTTGTCATACGGTCCAGAGTTCATTAGTGGGAGAACAGTTTCCTCATCAGAATGAGTAGCAAATACGAGATTAAATAAAAAATGAAAAAAGATGAAAACTTCAAATGAAGCAGAAAGTTTTAATAGAAATACTATTTGTCTACACTGTTTTATAAGAGCTGCTACTTCATGTGCCTCACTGTGAGTTAGCATTGTGCTGTGTTGCAAAACTTCAGACTATCTTCAGCTTTCACTAGGATTTTGAAGTATGGCCAGCTATTCTTCCTTATTATTAACAGTTACATTTTTAAAAGAAAAAATGTGTGCTTTTTGACCTTGATCAGGGTAGTGAGATAGATATGTCATGAGAAAACTAGCACAGCTGGTTAGCTGAAACTAGTTTTGCTTTTGGATTCTCATTGTCAGGACCCATGCCCAGGCAGTCCTGCTCCTCTGTACCTCCCTGGGTGGCTGCAGCATCTGCATGTCTGTGGTGCCACAGTTCTTGTGAACTGGTTAATTTGTGGGCAAAGCCTTTAAGCTTGGGTGCCACCCTTTGGTTCCCTCCAGCTCCCAATGCTGTACTTGGTCAGCACAACATTCATTGCTTTCCATCGTGTACCAATTGGATTTTTTTCAGCAAGAGTCTCCAATGCCTTCTCTCAAGAGGGAAGCTCAGCTCAGTGATTAAACCCTGTCTAGAGGTTTGGGAGGCTGAATTCAGTGTTTTGCTCTCCCATTGTTTTCTGTGTGCCTTTGGCTAAGTCGCTGGAGGAGGAGGAATCTGACTCGAGCTGTTACGAATTAGATGTCTAATCTGATCTTGTTGCCTGTGCTCCCTCTGTGGTCAAGGGAGAGAGACAGGCACCTCTGGGGGTAGACTCATCCCTTTCCAGTGTGTCTGCCCTCTCAATACGTGGATCAGCAACTAATTCAGACTCGCAACCTTTGTTTTCAGATGCCTAAAATAAATCAAACCAGGTCCCACACTTAGTCTCTGTTTTCTGGCTGTTACACAAAAGTGGAATCCGTTAAGTCCATTTAAAACAATGCAATGCTATGGCAATGGAAATTGCTCAAAACCAAGGCCAATTTGGAAAACACTAGCTGGTTTTTAGACCAGACCCTTTAAAAATACTTGAAAACTAAAGGTGTGGAGAGGTGCCTCTTGAATTTTAACATCTCCTAACTCCTATAAGAGTCATAGGAATTTTTGGAAATCTCACTAAATGCCCATCTGTGCTTTTAGGTGTATAAACACTGATAAAACTCTGTTCCCACTCTTCTTAGGAAGAGCACTATCCTAAAATGCATCCAGGCCTCCGAGTAGCATTTTCCCTGGCATCTGCCTCTCATCCCTCCAGACACCCTTGTTTCCATGCTCTGTGGGTCTTGTCCCTGGCAGCAGAAGCAGTCTTGGATGAGGACTGTATGTGACATATAACACTCCAATTCTTCCCTGCTGGTGGATAGTTCCTGAGGATGAGAGCTGTGGCTGGGCTGGGGAGAGAATCAGTGAATCATAACTGCCTCCCCACTTCAGCTGAACTGTGTAGAAACTTGGCATGGTGGGGAATCTCAGACATAAACCATATTTTATTAGTTGGAGTTGACAATTCAGCTGTGACCATGGAACTGGCAAGTTATAGACACAACGCATAAGATGTAAACTTAATCTGTCCTTTCTTTTGGGCTGCCTAGCATCTCTCATCCCTTGTTGAGCATTTTCATCAAGACCAGCATGATAAGAGTTAATGCATGGTCCGGAAGTTAGTGTATCTATGTGTGGTGGAACCCTTCCTCCCTTTTGATTGCCACTTTCCTTTCCTTTATGTGAACAGACTTACTTGCCATCCCCAAGAGTGCAAGAGGCAAAGGTGAGAGGAGAACTGACAAACAGAGAAAATAATCCCTTTGCCCACCCCTAGTGGAAATTCTGTTAGCTACAACATGGCAGCTGAGACAGAGCGACTTAACCCAACCAAATCTCTTTTATTATGTTCCTGTGTTTATTTTTCCTCTGCATTTATGACTTAGCATGTTGGTTTTGGTGTGGAAAGGACTCTAAAGCTGTAGATATGTGTTGTAATTATACAAATTCCTCTGCATGGAGTCTGTTAAAAAGGTTGATCTATTTTTATGAGGACACACACAAATACTCATTTTGATGGACCTCATTGGCATTTATTGCAGGCCTGCCACTACTAAAATTTAAAGCCAACCTCGTAAATTTTATGGAAACTACATACTGCAATTATTAGCCCGAAGACCTCCTGTCTCGCAGGAATGAGTCAGAATTTTCTTTCCACGTACACTGTGGTTTACACCTGAAAGAGATTAGTTGGGACCACCAGTAGCTTGAAAACCTAATCTCCAGTATTTTGTTTCCAGTTTAGCTCTGAAAGATACTCCAGGTGTTCTCATTAATTAGTCATTGTAAGTCACTGTGTCACTATTGTGCATGGAATAGCTATTTTCCTTGTGCGCTTTTTCTGCAGGAGTGTTTTAAATTAAAAGTTAGTTTATATACTTTTTAATGTTTAGAAACAATTCTTGTGACTGGTGAAAATGAACAAAAACAAACTACAACAAATCAGTTTAGAAGGACAAACTCTTGAACTTGAATGTTTCCTGTAATGGTGCAACTTTACAGAGTTTAACTGAGCACATTGCTAGCATAGTGGAGGATCCAGCTAAACATCATAAGCAGATCCTTCCATTTTTTTCTGCAGGAAAATTCCCACTTTCAGGAATTGTCCATAAGTCTTACAAACCGTGCAGAAGGTAATATGTTGTCCTTCCTTTATTATCCTATTTTATATTCACAGGCACTGAGAGACAGAGATTAAGTGGATTAAACCTACTAGTACAACAAATCAGTAGGAAAAAGTGAGTATAGATAGAGATGGATGATAAGGTTTAACATATGGAAGTATAAACATTAGTTTGTGTGTTGTGTGGCTGTGTATGGTCCTGCAGATAAACTTTGCTAAAACTTTATTCATTGGGACTGGTAAGTGAAATGTTGGGTTGCAAAAGTCACATTTCTCGGCAATTTGTTCCAGTGTTTCATCACTCTTATTGTAAAAAACTTCTTCCTTATATCTACTCTAAATCACTGTCTTTGAGTCTAAACCATTACCCCTTGTCCAGTCCCTACAGGCCCTGCTAAAATGTTTGTCCTCATCTCTCCAGGATAGGTAGGGAGAGCTGTCCTCAGCACTGCAGGGAACTCGGTGGTGGATGCTTTTGGAGCCCAAGAGTCCTATGCCCCATGTTCACCCAGAGCCCTATTCTGAGTCCTCAGAAGCCTTCAACAAGTACATATATCTCTCTATCTGTGGGCATGCATACATGTTGATGGGTATGGATGTACATGTTGTCATGTTCTTCACTTTTCTGACTTGCAAGGCTGGACTTTAGTCAGAGCTGTGTGCTGTTATGTCAATATAGAGAATTCCATTGCATAAAAATGATATAATTGGTCTTTTCTTCTCCTGTAGAAGGAGTGAGACTTGCTTGTTTTTGCTCTGCAGATGGGGCAGGACTAAACGAATCCAGTGTCCCCTAACCACAAGGGACATTAATTCATCCATGCTGGTTGACCCTGTGGCCCAGCCCCTCACTTCATGATGTTATTCTGTCCTGTTAGGTCAGTGGGTGCAGGCAGCAATTCACTGACACAAGGAGTTATCCCTCTTTAAGCTCTATTTATTGTTATGTGTTGCTGCACCAAATACTAGAGACACGCACTTCAGATTTTTCTCACTGCTAATTCCATATACTGTTCCTTGAAAGAGGGGGATACTTTCTACAGATCTATAGAGAGATATTGTGATGATCTATAGTCTCCAATGAGTGGTATTTGCTTGTTTTCCTGCTGTTATACTGAATATGTAAAAGCCTCTTTGATACATGGGCAGGATTTTCTTTGCATGAATTCTTTCTAAGTGGTTTCAGAGTTTTTGTTTCACCTTGAAAAGTTTTTGTTTGAGACCTCATTAACATTTCTTTAACAAAGAAAGGTACACAGAATCTGTAATCAGCTTTCTTCCAGTGTAGCAAACGTAGCAGGTATCCTGGCTCTAGCAGAATACGCCACAGTTGCTTGTGAAAAGAGGCAAGTGCATTGTGCTTTTTCTTAGATTTCAGAAGTAGCTGTATCTAAGTGGAATGTTGTCTCTTTAGCTTGTAAATAGTCAAGGTATTAAAATGTGCAAAATGAAAATGGAATTTGCACTATAATACACTTTAATTTGATTTGACATTAGATTTCAGCTCCTCATCATTTCATGATGGCTATTGAAAAGATGTAATTTCATTTTGAAGTCTTAAATTTTACCTTTGCTATGTTCCAATACACGGAAATTGTGGAGGGAAAAGTTATAGTGCAGAGTTGTAGACACATGCAAATTAAGTTTTGACTTTGATTATATTTTTTGCACTTGCTATTTGAGATGTGCACTCATTCTATTTTTCTTTTCAGTGAATATTTATCCTGATGGCTATCACTAAATAATTGCTTGGTGTCTAAAGCTCTTTTCATATGACGGGCAATTCAGAACCTTGATCAAGGTCAATTGTTAAGGTGTCGAAATCTGAAAATTTAATCATCACCAAGAGTAAAATGATACTCAGAATTATGCCTCGAAGAAAAGCCACTATTTACCAAGAAAAAGTTTTTTATATCCAGTGATCATAGTAATTTCTAAAGTGGAGCATCTAAGAATCTGCTTTGACTTATTCACTTGAGAAAATGGCTGGCTATTCATTCACTCAGAAAATTCTGGACAGCTAGTCAGAAAAAAAGACAAAATTCAGTCTGATCGACAGTAACTCAGGTTTTGTCTACAACTCTCAGAAACCTGGTTGCCCTAACTAGAGTTCACTGTGGCTGATACAATTGCAATGCACTGCAAGTCCTTGCCTTAAAGTTGGCCCCAGCTGAATCAAGAATTCACAGTGACTTGTGATAAGATCAGTGTGAAATGATGCTAGCCAATCTGTGGTCTTCCAACAAGCCAGATTTTCCTTCTAGATCCAACATCTGCTTACATGGGACTTTACAGCTTCTCATGATGCCAGGAGTTCCTGTCCACCAAATAATTTCAGTTGATTTGTCAGACAGTTTTTAGACCCATCTTTGTCAATTTCTAATGGCTTCTAGCACAGCCTAAATCGGTACAGGGGAATCCTGTGTGCAGTTCCGTAGAGCAGGGAATTCAGGTCTGTGGGTGACTGACCCACCAGGAGGCCACGGGGGCTTGTTGTATGACAAGACTTCTGGTTCCAGATGAGGACTTGCAGATCATCTGATAATCACTGCGTGCCCTGGGAGCAGTGCTGGCCTCTGTTTGAATGTGGGGCCCCCTCAAGAGCAGAAGGCACAGGTCAATGTCCTACTACAAAAGTGATGCATTAGATTGCTTACCTAGGACCTAAAAAGCACCTCAGACCTCACTCACTGAAGTTGTCAAGATACAAATCCAGTGCTCCATCCAGTGCAAGCCAAAAGACTGGCATATCTAGAGGTTGCGCATTACTTCAGCAATAAAAATACCAATTTTGTAGGCTGGGTAGTCCAGAGCAATTCCCACCATGCTCCTGAAATAATCTCTGCTTCTTAGTGAGCGCATCACAAGTTCTTTAAGTGCTTTCATTTATTTTTCTTTGTTAATTTTTCTCAAATTTTTAAGGACATTATTCCTGCAGGCCATGTCAAGAACTTGGGGAATGTCAGATCCTTTTTTGCTCAGTGGATGTTGAGCCTTCCCTCACAGCTTTCCAAGGCTCCTGAGAAGATACCTCTGATACCTTTTGATACCTTAGAGTAGGCAGAAGAGCAGAGTGACATGATGGCAACTGTTGAGCATGTCCCCAGCATGCGCTGCCACTGGAATTAGCAAGTAAAACTAAAGACTACACACAAAGATGCAGCACTGCCAGTGCTTTATAACAAGACCACTTATTTTTTGTTCCTGGCACCTAAGGGCCTGCTTCTGCACAAATAGACAGAACCCCATTTTCTAGGCACTCTTCATGGGAGATCTTTATTGAAGGTAGTGCAGAAGAATTTTGTTAGCACCTGTCAGTCAAAGGTGTGATTACAAACCAGGTATCCTAGATAGTATGAACAGTCTTGGCAACAAGTGAAACAATCCATTTGCAAACCTAGCATCATGAATGACACCAAATATTTGAAGAATAAGGTTAGTAGCTCAGTGTTGATGGAACTAATCTGCTAGTAGATCTTGAGCACAGTAGCTTAAAGATTGCGTATGTATATCTGTAGAAACCTTAATCACACCCTGGGCTGCAGTGAAGACAGCACAATAAACTCAGTAGTAACACTTAAGGCAAATACCATAATGATGCTTCCAAAGAAGAAAAAAATGTGGAAATTAATTTGTTCTAATGGTATAGAATTAAAAACAAGACCTTCAACAGACAACAAACATCTATCTTGAGGATGAAAACTGTATTTTATTAATCATAATCACATCTGATCTAAATCCCCACTCAAAGTAGGGCTAATCTTGTTGATCCAGTTTTTATTAAGTTCTCCAGGTATGCAGATGCCTCAGTCTCTCTGGGCAACAGTTCTGTGAGGAACTTTTTTCTTGTATCTAACTGAATTTTCTCTTGTTGCAACTTCTTTGTTGTCTTTTGGCCTTTTCTGTGCACCTCAGAGAAGGGTCTGTCTCCATCTCTTTTATCACTATGAAGATAAAGAAAGCAATTAGATCTCCTATAAGCCTTCTTTTCTCTAGTTTAAATAAATCCATTTCTTTTACCTCTCCTTGTACATCATGTGCTTCATCCCCCTAATAATCTTGTTGCCCCTGCATTAGACTAGACCCAATTCTTTCTTATACTGAGGGGCATCAAACTGGACACAGCACCCTCTGTTTGATCACACTTGTGCCTAAGGGCGAATAATTGCACCCACTGAGTGGCACAAAGCACTCCCTAACACAGCTCAGTATGTGGTTATCATTCCTTGCCCAAACAGTGACCCTTATCTCAATAGACCACTTAGGATCTTTTCCTTCCTGCAAAATCCCATTAAATATGTATCAGTGGGAGAGGAGAGAAAAAGGACAGGGAAAGAAAATTTTTCAAAGTACAGCTTCCTTTAAGGACACAAAGGCAATTCGAGTAAAGAAGGCTGGATGCCCTTCTGAATGCATCAGATTTCTTCTCTATGCAGAAGTATGTTATCTTTCTTTGCAAATTTCAATTTAAAAATATGGTAAATACTAAAACACTCGAGTTGCCCGAAATCACCAAAGAAATTTATCTGAGAGCCCAAATTACCTTGTTCAGTTTTCAGTTTAGACTTCAATGTTGCCCTTAATCTAAAAGTAATTCAGATCAGATTATTCGAAATGTTTCTGTGACTGTTTTTTCTTATTGTCTCACTACTGAAATGTTGGTATGAATACTTTTAGCTTGGAACATAGAAACACACCAACAGCCATGAAAGACTTCCTTCTGAAAAAAAGTGTTTCATTTTCTTTTAGGTTATTTGTTTTTTCCCTTTGGTAGGCATACAGCCATTTTTACTAGGTCTCTTCTTGTCACCTTAAATTAAATTCATAAAAATGTCAGAACATGAGTGACCAAAATTATTTTCTCATCCACGCTGTGGTTCTATTGGGAATTTTTCCCTAGATTATGCTATTTGAACCTGACTATTGACAATAAATTTATTTCCTGTAGAGCTCCAAATGTGTGATGTCTTTTCCTTCACTTTCCTGGCTTGCCGCTTGCAACTTTTTCCCTTTCTGGGAAAATATTGCCACCCACAAAGCACTTTTCTCCTTTTAGAAGAAGTGCTGTGCTTCTACCACAGGAGGGTCATGTAAGGTAAGACCTCAGAATGAAAATTCAGATTGAAGCCATAGTAAGAAGGAACAAGAATCATATTTCAGAAAAATATTCCATTTCCCTTCCTCAGTCTTTGAATTCTACTTAGCTTTTAGCAACTGAAGTTTGCTGTCATGACTATGTAAATTGTTGTGTTGTGAAAAAAACAGATATAAAACTCTGAGCCTACCAGTTTAAGTACCAAATATAGAGGTATTAATATGAAAAAATTGGTTTAGCATGAACTATTTTATGTTTTACAAGAATCGTATTCTGAAAGCAAGACTACAACAGAGCTTCCAACATTCATCATTTTATTACAAATCTCATGAGGTTTGGTGTTTTTTCCATAAAGCACCAACTATGGAGACATCTCATTACCTGTGATTCTCAGCTTTCATTGGAAAGGAATGCCTGTAGATCTTGTAGATGCAGAAAAAATTTTGCAAGTCTGAGCCCTAAAGACTTAAAGCAAAGGTAAAGGCCTTTTAAAAAACTACTAAAGTAGTTTTAAATTCAGTTTTTAAGTTCAACTTAACTGTCTTTGGCTCTGACCAAGAACTTCTGGGTTTTGAGGCTGACAGTAGACCGCCTATAAAGTTTATGGATCAAAAAAAAGTTTATTTAATTTAAATACATTAAATAGTTATGTGTATGTATATTTATATATGTGCACAGTTATAACTGTAACTACAAACCACAAAGTTTTAGATCTTTATGTTTACTGCTCCAGATTTAAGTCATATACTACTGACTTCACAGGTAGAAGTGTCCATAAAAACAGAGGGGAACAGGGTATTTGTATGGTCAATATAGATTTATGCCCTCGTGTATTTCAATATCTAACAATATAACATATAGAAATACTAGCAGAATTTTGCATAAAATAATTTTGATAAATGGTACCTAATCCATGCTTGCAGTTTCTTATTTTTTTTTAATAGAAAAATTCATAAATCATGCACCATGATAGGACAATCTTTTCATTTTGTTTATGTACACAGACTGCATAGGAATGGCTAAGGAATAGGTGGGAAGAGGTGACGAATGTGATAGATTCACTTGAAGGATGCTTTGAAGCATTTTAATTCCTGTTCAGTAAAAAGTGATCACAATCATTTGTGTTAATGAAAGGGTTAACAAAAAAAAAAAAAAGTTAAAACTCTTATTATTGGTTCCTGCAGGACTTGTCTTCTGTTCTCCAGTAAGAGAATAAAATAATATTCTCCAATAAGAGAATAAAACCAATACCATGTACCCAAGGTGGTTTGTCATCCAGTAGGATCAACAACCAGCAAGAAGCACAAAAAAGCACATGCTTGCAAATGATAAACATGCAGGAATGTGTTTGTCTTCAAATACAAAAGCAGTTCAGAAATACATTTTGATTGAAAAAGTAATAAATTACTACAGTGTGTTATTTCAACATTCATTCGCCTGTGCATTTTTATATTATACCAATCAATATTTAACTCAGCTCATGATCCTGCCATATTCTATTTATACTCACATATCTATATCAGATAAAGTTTTTATAACTGTGTGGTGAATTCCAGTCATGCCATTCTGATTTTTTTTTATTTGCTTGCAGAACTAAGAAGTGAAGGGAATGAACTGGAAGAATAATAATAATAATAATAATAATAATAATAATAATAATAAAGGCTTGAGAATAATTTCTTGCTAGAAATAGAGAAATTCAAATATCTGAGTAGAATTGGCTTCAAACAAAATGTATTTCTTCTTTTCTACTGTTTTTTTCTACCTATATAATTATAGCTTGTTTTTAAAACTGGAATTGTAGTATAGGCAATGCCAAACCAAACAGAGCTGGCTACAGGGTTTTGATAATTTTCTCTGGCACACACAAAGGTCTACCTACTGTATTTATTATGATAGCTCCTCAGAGGAAGTCAGAAATGCCATGTTCATTTTGCTCATCAAGTTTCAAAAACATCAGTTAGGAAGCTGGCTTTTGATTCCCATCATCCCTCTTCCTCCTTCCCCCATAAGTTTTACATCTTAAAAAAAATGGTCAAAGTAAAAATTGTAGGAGAAATCTTTCGCATATGTATATCTATAGATACACACATATATACAAATTCATAGACATACACATAAATGCTCACATGGATTCGCACACACACATGCACACGCATATATACACACCCAAAGAGTAGCTGGGCCCTGGAACAGCCTCCCCAGGGAAGTGGTCACAGCACCAGCCTGCCAGAGTTCATGAAGCTTTTGGACAGTGCTCTCAGACACATGTGTGACTTTTGGGGACAGTGCTGTGCTGGGAGTTGGATTTTGATGATCCTTCTTGGTCCCTTCCAACTCAGAATATTCTGTGATTCTATACATAAATGCACCTGTATGTATATATATTTCAGAAAAGGTATATTGCATTTCTGTGTCCCCACTCCCTCCTCTAAAGGTGTTGAAAGGCGTGATGGGGGTCCCAGCACCACTGGCCGCTGGTGCCAGTGAAGAGGCACCGTGTGTCAGGCTGCCACCAGAGTCCTGTTTGTGCTGGTCAGACCAACTCCTGCAGCAATGACAGACAAAAGCTTTTAAGATTATTTGTTTGGTGTGACTAGGAGGAAGCTCTTTCCCATGCTGGGATTCAACGACAGAGTCTCAGGTTGTCCTGGCTCTCCCTTGTGGGGGCTCAGGGGCTCCAGCACCACAGGGTCCCTTGGAAGTCCTGCCCGCAGGCTTTGCGTGGAGCATGGCTTGCACACTTTGGGATCAAAGCCTTACACAGCAACTTGCATCCAGGTGCAAATATTGACTGTCTATTTCTCTGCTCTTTTGATTTTGTCTCTATGTCTACTGATTATCTGTTTCTCTGTTTTCCATTTCCCCTTATTTTGTTTTGCACTCTTAATATATTAACACACTGGGTTTTACTTCGTTAAGCTAAACTTTTCAACTAAATATCCAAGCAGATAATCCCATTAAGTTTTCTATTGTATTTGAAATGGATTTGTCAAGGAAACGGTATTGCTGCAATTTATAAACGCACTGCAGCACCTTTAGGAGACAACTGTCTCTGTGTTTGGAACAGGATATGTTAAATGGAAATTCAGAGAGAATTTGTAAGACTTATTTTCCACTATTGCAAGCTTTTAAGAACTTAATCTGAAAAAGAGATTATATCTTTTCTCCTTGTGTCCAGGAGACAATGTTATAATATTTTAATAAAGATCATATAGCCTTGGAAAAGCATTTAACAAGCTTCATTGGGATATTACATTGCAAGCAAAATTCTTCTATGAAAACTTCTTAAATGTGGAAAATAATTTGAAATTTTGGACAAGCTGAGGCCCACTTATTTGATTTCTTTTTTTTTTATGAAGTTACAAAATAGATGTTGTCCCCAAATACCCTGATCTGCAATGATTAAACTTAGTCTTGTGTGGAGGCCTGGCACAAATCCTCTGCATCATAGCTTAATGATTTATTTTTCTTGGTCCTGAATTTGTCCCTGTTGAAGTCCAAATGTCTTCCAGGGGAGTTGGTTTGGACCATGTAATCTGTGTGTGATAAAAAAATAAGTCTGCTTTGAATAAACGGGGCTGGGTCCAGGGCATGATAGGGCATGGCTGTGTGGGTGTGATGTGAAATAATTTTTTATTCTCAGATAGGGTAGCTAGAAGATACCCTGAGGTAGATCTCTGCCCCATTGCCTGCTACCAGGGGACTGATAAACGAGGCAGAAAGCAGCCTGGCTACTCCTGGGCAAATGCTTCTCATTTCCACCCATTTGAGTAGCAATCCCTTGTGGGAAAGCTGTGTATGGGGTGGCTGCTGGGGAGGGCAGGAAGGAGGGGAAGGGGTGGGCAAGTGAAACCCCAGTATTGCTGTGGCGGCAGGGCAGAGCAGATTCCATCTGGGTGTGCACATGGGTCGTTGGGAAGGACCTGTGCGGCCCCTCCATGAGAGCCAGGTGCTTTTTAAGCCACCTTCAGGGTGGATCCAAACTCTAAGGTTTCCAGATCCCCTCCATGGGCTCTAACAGGGCTGTGTGCAATGCACTGATTTGCCATCAGTAATAAGCTTCTTCATTCCCCGTCCCTTATGGGGATTATGTCATCATGCCAGGGCATTAACCTAGGGCTTGTGCATCTAAATGTATTTGATTTTGGGTTTTTTTCTCTTCTAATATTACAGCTTTGCCTGTAGTTTATAAATACTCCATTTAAGGAGCTATTTAGCAGTAACAACATTCCTGAGCTCAATCCAAGAATTGAGCTAATTATGGCTCCCCTTCAAAAATCTATTTCCACTCCCCCTCCCAAGGCCTTCTCTCCCCTGTGGTCAAACAGACTGAAGATAATAAAGTGCAAAAAACTCCTACCTAAATAAACAGAGGAATTAATTAACAGGATACACTGTCACTGATGGATTAGTAAATCCCAGTCTTGCATTACTTATTTATGTGAGTCATCCTGCTGTGTGGAAATATTTGTGTAATACCCTGATTTAGAAGAATTATGTTCAAAACCCATAAAACCAGAGGTTTTTTCGGCATCTTCCCTAAATGGGATAAGGAAGAGTAACAAGTAATCTGTTTTAGCTGCTCATTAGCTGACTAATGCAACTGGTGATAAATACAAAAAAGAAAGTTTCTGCTCTTTCAAATTCATAACTGTTGCATTAATTTTTCACTTTTTCATTCAAGAAAAATCATGTCTTACAGTATGCTTGGAAAAAAAGCCTTCTCTGTTTATAGGCAGTGCAATTCCACATTCTTGGTATATGGAACACCAAATGTCCGGGGATAGCCAGCATCCTGGCAGAGCGCCATGCATCTTATTATATGGTAGGAGAGCCAAATTTCCTTCTGCATAGTATGTCTATAAATAAATTGCTTCTTCCACAAGCAATTAAATAGAAGCATTTTTCCAACCAGCATGCAAATACAGGGTTTTTTTCTTACTGCAAGTAATAGCCAATTTATATTAGTTTAAGTTCAGAATTATTTTAACAATGATATTAAAAATGTCTTCTCCTGAGCTTGCTGTATGTAAAAAAAATGCAACGAAAAATTTCCTTTCAATTACATTTCTTCACTTGTAAGGATCTGGCATAAAGAAGTCATCCTTCAACTGTCTGCAATTAAAGTGTTATATGTACATTTCAGCAGGGTTGTTAAAGGTTGACACTGCAGTCTTGAGACTGCATTTGCATTCAGCTTGTAGCTTCTTTGGGGTATTTGTGCAGTTTACTTACACAGTGCCTAGAAAAAACAATCTCATAATTTATGTTGGTAGCTCTAAGGAGATACTAGAAAATAAATCGATATTTTGTGATTCTTAATCTAAAATCTGGATATCAGCAAATTGTCATTGGGCTCCTCTTATCTCTCACTCTTATTTGGAACATGTGGTTGTATTTTTACGGGCTTGACTAATAAGGTTATTGAAATAATGCAGGGAGGAGGTTAGGAAATCTTCATCTGGCTGCTTTGGTAACTTAAATTTATTGCAATAATCAGTCTTAGAAGGTGTCTCTGCTTTTCAATCAGATTGGCATTGTGCCACATCACCTCTTTCAGAAGTGAGAACCAAAAGGAAACTACGGTGGTACCACACTGCTAAAGTTCAAATATTGACAAAATTAATACACTCCAATATGCAAAGTCTATCTTATTGTGTGACTTTGTTTTATTTCACACGGAATGGCTTAGAAACCATGGGGAGACAAGGAGTTTCTTTTGTTCCTTCAAAATCTACAGTCATCATCGAGAGGAATTAGGTAATGTATTTACAACTTTTCAGCTTTTTAAAATTTTTCTGAGAATGAACGATTTCAAGCTACCTTTTTTCCTTCCTCTCCTGTAACAAAGTTTACAGGGCTTTTTCCTTTAACTTCTTCCCTCTTCCAGTACGAAAACTCTTTATATACTTAAATAGTATCTCCCATTCAGAACTACTTCCAGAAGGAAATGCTTGCTGCAGTGGCATCCCGTATGGTAAAAGAAGGATAAAGATATTACAGTTTTTTATCAGGACTAGAAATTAGATTCCTTGCATTACAATTAGAGTCAGTATTGAAAACAAGAGCTTGGTAAAAATGCTGACTATATTATTGAACAGTGTAAGGAGTTAATATATTTCTTGTGAGTACTTTCTCATGAAAATCAGTATTTTTTCCTGAATTTTGATCTAGTGTGTGCAGCGTAGTTTCTCTGTGGCTTCATCTGTGCCTCCCACTTTGAATGGCAGCCAGAAAGGTGTCATAGATAGAATTAAGCGGGCCATCTTTTCTTAAGACAAAGTATGTTCTTAAATAATAAATGATCCTGGCAAGTTGTTTATTACCAGCAGTTAATGATCTGTTTATTAGTTAAAGTCTGTGGCTGTTAACACTCTAACAAATCAGTTCACTCTGTTAAACATCAATTTTGAGTACATTATTGGTATTAACCATACAACGAACTAAAACTGTTGCAGACAGTTGATTTTATTGCTGTGGCAGAATGTATAATAGGAGGCAAAGGTGTTCAGTAGGGTACTGCTGTAGATAGATTAGGTTACATTTGTTTGTATTGGTTAGCAACTCGCTTTTATTCATAGTGAACGTGTATTCTCTTTTCCCAAATGTCTCTCAAGCAGTTTAAAGTCTTACATGCTGTAATTTCCATGTTTTTAAGGGTGTAAGGATTACTTTTGTGTTCATGCATATACTTTGGAAAAAAAAAATTGGTGGCTTAAAAATTAACTTCTAGAAGGCGTGTGGGATGAATAGCTTGCTTAAAAAAGTAAAAAACCCCTCAGAAATCAAATACTGCTAACACTGCTTGGTTGGCTGAGAAATTGGCACTAGACCAACTGGTTTTCCAGACTAGTTGCAGCTACTGGAAGGAATAGACAGAGACAGAGTTTGAAGATTCTGGTGTCGGGTCTGCATTAAACTGTGCTTCACTTACATCATGTTAAAATCCCATAAGTATCTTCAAAAAAAGTAGAATTCCAAATAGAAGACCTGGGATATTAGGTGATCTTGATGAGAATACTTGGTCTTGAGTGGAACGCTGCTCTACAAAGTTTTGGCTCTGCCTATTCCCAAACCATAAAATACATGGATTGCAATTTTGCATCTGATCAGGAAACAAAGCTGTAAAAGTAGGTTCACTCCTAGGGCTCAAGTAGTGGTAATAAGTCTGGCAAGGCTGAATAAATAGGTGTGAGAATTACATTCCAATCCGCAAATTCAAGAGTTCAGATCTGTTCTTTCAATTTTGGCCCAGTTCTCATAAAAGGTAGCTCTGAACACTTTCAGCATTCAGAAATAATCCGCTGATACACTGGCAGAGAGTAAGCCCCAAAAGCTTTTCTCTAAAATGTATAAAAAATACTTTTTCCCAATCTGCTTGACAATGAAATTATTTTTAGGGTTTTTTCTATGTTAGATTATTCAAATTGATCCAAAACCTTGTATGGGTCCAGTATTATTTCTCTCAGTTCCAGAGGGGGTGGTTTGAATTTGATTTGAATCTTTCTTAATTCAGTTGAATTCAGCTACAATCAGCATAGTTAAACCAGCAATCAGTGGTTCATGGTGTTTAGCTACTGCAAAGGCTATCTCAAAATAGTATTTAAAATCAAATTACACTAACATTATATTGATAATCTACAACTTGCTTGGGGTAGAACAAATTACTGGAGAACGTGTTGTACCACCACAACTGTAGCTGTGGTCTAAAAGGTCAGTACAGAACAAGAATTCAGTAACAAAAGTGACACTTTGGACCCTGAACAGCGGGATGTCTAGCAGAGCTTTCTGTAATGGTATTAAAGTGTTCAGTTCTTTTCATGTTTGCCAACCAATTTTAATGCCCTTTTGAAGGAGAAATAGGAGGACCTGTGGTTTACGCCCAGTGTCAACAGCAAGGTAATTTCCCTAAGTGTAAGTACTGCTTTCTTGAGAGATTTAATTACCCTCTAGGTCCTGTGGTTTTCATCCAGACTTGCAATTAGTCAGTTATCCCACAGGAAGGTATTTGCAATGTAATCTGAATTAAAACCTANGTAGAAAACTAAGTGACAAGAGAAGGGAAGGAGTACAGCTCAGCTCTCACCTTTGCTAAGCAGTGGCACAAGCTTTCCCACTTGCCTCTGGGAACACCAAATCACATTTTAATCTTGCAAAAAATGCACATTTTATAGACCAGTGCAATAGAAGTGATTGTATCTGAAGTCATGTCGCTCGCTGTAGCCCCTGAGGATTACTGCCTCCATCTGCAAGTTTCTGCAGTTGGCGTTCTGAATTTGTGTGCATAAGCACAGCACAATTACACAAAGTCAGATATACCCAAGGAAATCTGTGGTGATTGCTGTTTGAGTGAAGTTAGTGCTATACATTTGAATGCACTGACACTTGCTTCTTGCCTGAAATGTTGTGATCTCTATATATGATTTTATGTGTTTATATATTAAAGTCCTGTGTAGGATTGCATGAATGTTAAAGGTGTTTTCCCTTCCTGAACAACTTTTAACCTTACTCTGCCCTGTTTATACAGTGCCGCAGAGCAATGAGTGGTTTTAATAGAAAAACCTCTGAGTTGTTTCTGAGAGCATATTTTTTCTCTTATCAATGCATCACTATGCATCACTTGCAACATGCAGCCAAGTGCCAAAACAATAGACCCTTCCTGCACTTTTACTTTCCTTCAACCTGTAAGAACGAGGCTCCATTTAAATCCCTCTAAATGAATATTGTGAATGACACATCAGAGAAAAGCATGTGTTTTACCAGTCAGGCTTGAGGGTGTTTGAAATCAGCCCTCAGTTTCAAATGACAGGTAGACAGCAGCCAGACTAACAGAGCAGAGGGGTGTGAGAGGGAAGTTGTATAGGCTGAACAGGTCAGTGGGACTTGAGCAATCCACAGGAAAGAAAATACAAAAATTATGCAACTCTATGTCCCACGGTTCTTTGTCTTTATGAACACTATCTATATTATTGCAGTCACTCTCAGCACAGAATTTCTCTACATGCAGTAAGCAGGCAGAAAATTCAAATGCAGTTTCAGCATTAAAGGTGTTACATTTGCAGTTGCTAGATTTTCTCCTCTGGATTTTAATGGAGAAACAGCACCAGTTCAATGATTTTAGAATAAGTGTGTTGGTGGAACTGCTGTGCATAGTCTAACTCACGGATTGCTTAAGAGTGAATGTTTCAATTTTCCTCCTTGAGGCTTGTTTGAGACTTCACAACATGCAACACAACCAAGTGTGGAATATAGTCCAGAAAATTTAAGACACAGTCTAAAGACTATTTGTATATCACTCCCTCTTTGAGGACAGAGCAAGCAAATCGTATGTCAAGTTAATGCTTTTGTTAACCACAGCCAGTTCTGAAGTCAAGGCATTCTGTGCACAAGAAAGTCAGATTTCTTTCAACATAGCTCTTTCCAGAACTTGACGTTCATGTTTAAATCATTTTAGAATTAAGAATCCAATTGTTGGGGCCAGAGTATAGACTAGGGAATATTTGTACAAAATATTTAAAGTTATTCTCTGGTTTCCCTGGATCCTGCTAATGTTTCAACATGGGCCAATCTCCCTTCGCTGAAACAGGGCAGGCTGAGGTTAGGAAAACCTAAAATTAGTGGGATTTAAACTCTAATGGCTAGACTAAAGCATTAGTCATCTGGTGACTGATGCCTTAAGATGTCTTTTTAAAGAAAATATTTTTCAATCAAAGGAAACCAAAACAGTGCACTACCTGCTTTGGGCAGACTGAGAATATGTCTGCCTACTGGAAAACTCGTTGGGTTAAAAAGGTTCTGAAACTTACTCCAAACTTTTAAAAGTTTTATCTTATGTATGTTACAAAATGAATATACACTGGAACTTCACATGACACCTATCATGGGTTTTGCAATATTTAAAGATACACAAGAAGATGACCTTTCAGATAGAGCAGCAAATTAGTGATGAAAATGGGTAGATGTTGCTGTCACTGCTGTTTCAAATCCTTCTTCATGCCCTGTTCAAAACAGCAAACTTTGTAGCCGACATGAAATTCAAAGGTTTGAAAAGAAAAACTTTTGTACAGTTATTGCGAGAGCTGCTATTGGGCTAAAACTTGGGGTTCTGAGAACATCTGGAGTCTCAGTAAGACTTTTGTTCTTAAGTGGGATGCCTTTTCTTTTTTTAGGTCACTTCTGAACATGAAGTGGTAAAAGCCCACAGTTTACTTTAAAGTAAGCCTGCTCTGTGACCTATGGTGTCTCTCTAGGAGCATGCAGAAAGGTAGGGGAAGGATCTGCAACTCACTGTCTTCTTCAAGCTGTGCAGATGTTCACAGTACATATGATGAGATAGATGAAAGGCTCAAAATACCCTCAGTAAAAAACCTTTTCCATGTGAAAATTCAGAGTATATCAGAGTGCTCTATAAACTCACATTCTTTATGCACTGACTTCTTCGATTAGATCTTTCCTAAAATATCTCATGCCAACTGGATTTTCTCAATGTGGTAGCAAATGTGTATTTACTACCCTGAGGCTAAACCACAGTGAAGAACTGGCCCAAGAAATGCAGGTATCGATCCATCCATCCAAGTTTTGAGCATATTTAATCCTCAAATGAGTTGCTAAATGTATGTTGATATACCCACTACAAGAGACAGAATGGGGAAAGAGCCATTATTCCTTCTCCCTGAGAATCTTCACCAACGGCAAAAGTCACGTAAGGATTCATCCTCACTCCCAAAAGCATGTTGTGCCACATCAGCACATAAATAAAGAGGATGTCATTGATAAAACTTCTGAAAAAGGAAATATCCCTGACTTTTGGCTGCTGTATCATGTTCTCTGCTCAGTTCCTAGTCCAGAATTTTATCTAACTGCACAGCACGCTGACCTCTTGAAACGGGCATCAGGCCCAGACCGTGATCTTGCATATCTTACTAAAACTTTGGAACAAATCCACCAAAAAAACTCTGAAATACGCTTTCATAAAAGAACAGAGTTCTCTTCAAAAACAAAAGTTTGAAGACTGGGCTGTGTGAAAGCAGTGCATAGGAATTAGAACAAAAATAGAAATCAAAAGGCAAAGTGTCTGGAGACCGCTGCAAATGGATAAATACTGGCATAATATTTCTGATTCATAGGAGCAGAAGACATATTTGTTGCTCCAAAATATTATATAATCCCAAATTATAAAAAGTTCCTTGTCTCATTAGATGAGATTCAAAGTATAAAAGGTACATGCTGCGAATTTTCAACTAGAGGTGAACATGTATCACAGGACTCTAAAAGTCTGGTCCTGGTTAGTTTGGAACTAGATGGTTGGTTAGGAAGGGAATAACCATAAACTAATCCAGACTTCAAGTTAATCATATCTAAATCTAACATTTTCTGGTAGCTTCCAGAAAAGTATCAAAACACTTAAGTACATCAATATTGTAAATTAAAATGTCTTTAGAAATACTAAAAAGAAACAAATCCAGACTTTATAATATCGTATAAACACAACTTTTTAGTTCTGTCATCTAGTGATTTGAGTCTTGTGTTCAATCCCACAAATGGTCTTTGCTGGAAATAGGCTATTTTTGCCTAAATTAGAACACAAATGGGGACATGATTGACGGACAGGGTGGTAGAGACATAGATTAAAGTTGAGAGCATTAGTAGGTAAATATAATAATTCTTCCTCTTCAGTTGCTTTACTGGATGATCTTATTTTTCTGCCTAATGTAAGCACTGGTCACTGAAACAGATTATAATGATATTAATGTCAATGATATTATCAAAACATCATATAACCAAGATAGTAATTCTGTAATTCCTTCTGGCATACTCGCCTTGCCTACTTCAAATCTGTTACCTTCATTATATATTTCTCGACTACAGATTTGTTGGGGTTTTTTTACTTTTGATCTTCATTTTAAATATTATTTCCTGGATTTATAAAAAATGCAAATGATATGTATTCATGATATGTATCTGGCACACTTCGCTAAAAAAAGTTTACTAGGTTTCAGTTATATCGCGTTTGGAAATGATTATATGGCTTTTAGCTGGAAGATACTCTCTGTTTCACTTCTGATTCAAAATATCTGAAAAGTACCAAGCAGACTTCCGTAGGTGTGGGATTGGGCTCCAGTTCTAGTTTCACCACAGTAAACACTGTTGGATTAGACTACAGCCATATTCACAAACTCTAAAGCTCCTAGAACACCATGGAAGTCTGAAAATACATCATGTGCATGGTACAGAAAACAATGCAGTAGCTGTCTTTTGTGCAGCTGACTTATTTATTTTTGAAGCTGACTTTGTTGCTCTAACTCCCTTGCAAAGACTTTTGAGGTTCTTTGCATTACAGATAGAGTTACTTTAGGTGTAATCTCCAGGGCCTATTCAGAGAGAGGAGAGGTTCTGGTGGCACTAAGTATGTACACTTTATACTACAAAGAAGATCTTTAGCCAATGTAATAATACTTGCGTGGAATGATAAGTGCTGACCACACACAATTTCTGTTGATTTGTAGCTGTGTGCTCAGGATCTCTCGTGGTTTCAAATCCAGCGTGCTACATGACAATCCAAAAACTTAGTTCAGTTATTGGAAAAAGGCAAATCAACAGCAGAAGTCTTAGTTTGGTTTATGTTTGTCAATCAGGAAAATGGCCCTCTGGTGCTTTTTGGGGTTTTTTGGTTGTTTGTTTTTTTAAATTACTCTATTTTTATTAGTACAAACCCTGGCATAGAAAGTGACCTAATACCATAATGAGCACAGCTTATGCACACTGTAGGGAACAGATACACACACATCTCTCCCTATCCACCATTATCTGTGGCTGTATGCATAACATGCGGAATTAGAATTAGCTCATCCTTAGAGAGAAAAATTAAAGTTCTGATAGGTTACAGTGAAGCTATCTTGTCTTGAAGCTGGTAAGCACACTGCTACAGTATGTTCAGTTTCCAGGAGAAATTTTGGCTGTTGGCTGTATTGTGATTGAGATCCACTTTTAAAACCTGGGTCAGCCATGTGTGTGCAACACACCTGCTATGTCAGCCTCTCCAGCATGTCCCTTGGGATGAAATTTTTTTTAATGTAGAAGTCCAGATCATCCCACTTTCCTGAGCTTAAATGGGTTTGATGACGGTATCTTTGAGTTTAAAGTATTGCACTCAAACTGCTTTTGATAGAAAACAAAACTTCCAAGTAGCAGAGCATTCTCCTGTTGACTCCTGCAATCGCAGCCAAGGACCCAAAATGTTTGACCCCACAGTCTCCTTGCAAAGATGCACTATTTCAAAAGATTCTTGTTTGCAACAATCTGCTCAGTTTAGATGCAGATCCTGTGTTAAGAGGAAAAGTATTTTTCTTGCTGAGTCATTAATGTTATATGTCCTTATTTGCCAAGCATGGTGTTCATTGGAATACATATGCAAAATAATCTCTTTGGCCTTTGTTCAAATTAATGGAAACCTATAAGAGATTCTACTTTCTTCACTAGAGTGTATCACACCAGACTGAGTCCATACCAGCTTTTAAATTGCTATAACATTTGAATTGTCTACAAAAGAATTTGTCTATGTTGACTCATTACAATTCTGAAACAAATCACCTCTGACCACTAACAAAAGGGGCAGTGTATCTTGAAAACTCTGTGTATGACTAACTGACATATACAATAAATACAAATGTTACTACAGTAACAGATTGAAATTATATAGTTCATTTAAACCTTTTTCCAACTTCAGCTTAGTCCCCGCTAAAGCACACAGGAAATAAACATACTGAGCTGTCTGGCACCAGGCAACTATCCAGGTCCTGTTCTGTCTAGCACTGTGCTAGGCTTATCCATCTAATCAACATTAGGAGGTTTATTTATGTGAGACAGATATATTAGTAATAAATGAATTTATTCAGTAGCTTGGTGGATTTATACAAGTACAAAATCATTTTAGATTAAGGAGACTTAAAACTGCATGACTCCACTACTTTTATGGGCTGTATCCTGAAGCCCTTAGCACATTCTAGTCTCCTCTTCACAAGAAAGAAAACCATCCCAAGCCACACAAACCCACACACGCACACCAAAAACCCCCCAAAACAAAAATCCTAAACACACCACCAAAACAAAACAGTAATTGAAGTCCATGGAATGTTTACTGGAGCAAAAACTGTAAAAGACTTAAGAACTGGTGAAATGCAAGTGAACTTGAAGGTAGCTAAGTGGCATTTCAAAGGGTTGTGGTGTATTTATATATGTTGTATGCAATATTCCATGTATAAAAGTCTGTTTCAATTTTTACAGCCCAAGATAGTCTGTAGAAGAGAAACAGCTGACAGAATTCAGAAGGGATATCTGGGTTTTCTTCATCACACCTATTTGTACTTTAGACAGACTTTGTTTTAAGGCATTAATTTGACATGCGAGTCAGGTCTGTGCTACGTTGAAGCCTGTTTTCACTGATTCCTCTGTTGTTTTTTAGAAAACAAGACAGAGAATTCTCTCTAGTGCTAAGGTATATCCATTTCAATCAGACAGTGAGTGGCACATTCTCACCTCATTCGCAATTTTTAATTCCAATTGCTTCTGAAATGTCCCTTCTCTTTTCCTCCTTTATGCTGCCACTTAAAAGTTGAAATGCAGCAAGAATGTAACGTTAGGTGCCAGTTTTCTGAATTACAGGGTGACTGCTTTAGCTGATCCCAAAAAGCAAGTGTCTTTTTATACCGCATGAAAGCCTGAAATGTTTACATATCAAAAGGCTATAGGCCAATTTCTGTCAAAATTATACATGAAGTTAAGCAGTACAAGCAATTTATTTAAACACTAGTCATTGTAGAAAAATTCAAAACCATATGCTCTTTTAGCAGTTTTTCACAAATGCATTTGACCCATGACTTGGCAAGACATGCATGCTTCATAATTTACTCTAAATTTCAAATCCCCTTGACGTTTAAATAAAAGATCTTCATTAATAAAGTTTATATGAATGAAAACTTTAGAAGCTGATATTGTTAGAGGGAAGCTTTCAGAAAAAAAACCCAACCGCGTTTCTGCCTCTTTCAAATGACTGACTCTCCTAATCAGTTCAAGATAAGTTTATTCTGGGAACAAATTACCGTAATTTCGCATTGTATGACTTTTATACTTTTTTCCCTGGTGAAGCAATGATGCAATCAATTTGCAACAAACGTGGGGAACGCTGCAGGGTGATGGCATTTATAATTGAGAGATGTGCCGCGGAGCGCCGTACCGAGCGGGTTTCGNGGCGGGCTGGGGTACGGCGCCCCCGGCCCCTCCCGGCCGGCTGTCCCGGTGCCGCTCCCGCCGCCAGGCCGGTCAAAGATTCCGGCGGGAAAGCAGTGGGTGCGTTTTGCATCCCCGGAATTATTCCTTAATATATTAAAAAAAAAGTCCGGTTTCTCAACAAGCGCATTTTCATAGACTTGTGTATGGTGATTGCTTTGTATGAAATCGTGTTTGGGTAATAATATTGAAAATCAGCGCCGTGTTTGCTGTATTTCGTACCTAACAGCTTGCACTGCCCAGTGCTATGCTCCTCTTTAGATCCGTCTTTCAACCCATGCTGTGACCACCCTCCCGTAACAAACAATTGCTTAGCAACACTATGCAGCACAATTTGCTTGTGTTTCATTTGTTATTACAATTTCACCCCGACATTGTGTGACAACTGATTGTTTGTTTAACACAATTTTCCGTTTGCCACGTTAGAGAAGAGCGCATGGGAAATGAGAAACTCCGAGAGCAGGTTTTGCCGAAGCGCGTATCAAAACCGGGGATTTCACGGCAAGACGACTCAGATTAAAACAAAACAAAACAAAATAAAAGAAACCTTCCCCACTGGGGGGACAAGTTATTTGGAAAATATCATTTCTAAATTAGGAATAAAGGTAAGCGTTGCAGCGTGGTGGATCATCCGTCAGGGGAGCAAAAAACTCCTTGGGAAGCCGAGCGCCCGCACAGCCCGAGCGGTGTGTGCTCCGCCAGCGCCGCGGCTCCTCCTGTGCCCACTCGCGTCCCGCTGTGCTGCTTTCACGTGGGAGAAGCCGGACAGGCGCGGAGATGAAGCCCTGACGCGAGTGATGCTAACCACCGAGAAGTCGGCCCCGGCGGGGGTGTCCCCGCGGAGGGCGTCCCCAGCTGCGAGCCGCCGCAGGAGCTCCGGGGCTCAGCCGGTTTGTTCCCCGAGGGGCGGCAGGCCGGGGCTGAGCGCTGTCCCCGC
>WEIT01014783.1:49811-64348 GCA_013389985.1 Dryoscopus gambensis | reverse complement strand
GGTGCCAGGTTACCCTGACTCTGTCAGGTTAAACCAGTGTTTCTGTACTATTGTTTGTTATATATTTATATTTATTAGTAAAAGAACTGTTATTCCTATTTCTCATATCTGTGCCTGAAAGCCCCTCAACTTCAAATTTATAATAATTCGGCGGGAAGGGGGTTGCATTTCCCATTCCAAGGGAGGCTCCTGCCTTCCTTTGGTAGATACCTGTCTTTTAAACCAAGACACAGCCGTGGCTTTCATCTCACAGTGGTGAGAGATGACACCGGGATAAATGAGACCCCTTTTTACTGGATCCGAACAAGTGGTAGCCCAGCACCACCGCAAACCTTCCTCCCAACCCAGATCCAGCATCAAAGAACCAGAGGATTCCTCCTACCTGGGGAGGTTCCCAGCCCGTGAGCTCCGGGGCATGGGATGGTGCCTCCACAGCTGCCAAGCAATGCAGGTTTTCTCGGGATAAGCAAACCATGGTGATGTTCACCATTAATTTGGTGATTTTTCTGGTGGAATTAGGCTTTTCTGGAAGTGAAAGCCCCCCACCTGAATGCAAATGCTTCATTCCAAGCCCCTGAATTTCCTCATTAAATACCAAAACCAGGGAAGAACTACAGGGAAAGCAGAGTGGACTGAAATGATTTCCTTTCAGAGATCATTTTATGGAAAAACTCCTCTTGCCTATCAATAAGTGAAATCTGCCAATGTCTTTAACGCTGAGGTGAAATTATTAATTGTAAACTTTCTGGCTCAATTATCCTGCCTAATTTGGAGTCCCTTGGGCCTCTTCTACCTCTTTGTGTCCCTCTGGATGTGCCCCTTCGCTCGGGTGGGCCTGGTAATTCCTTCCAGGAAGGTGCTCCTGGGTTCCGAGCTCCATGAGGCTCCACACAGGCAGTGGGGCACCACAGCACGTGGCATATTTGTTCCTCTCATTTTTATTCCACTTATTTTCTGGGAATGGAGGCTGATATCTTGTCTCAAGTACACATGCAGGACTTCTCCTGACTTTCAGAGACAAGTGTCATCTCCCACAGGAAAAAATATTCCTAATAACACTTAACGGAAATCTGCCCTTGAAAAGTTTCTTCCTGACTCGCGTCAGCAAGAAATCAGTTTCTTTTGGGAATTTCCATGCCCTCTCAAAAGTCCGTGTTAAAATTCCTCATGAATCTTCTCACAGTGTTATTAATCAACATTTCTTTTAAATACAGAAGGACAATTCTGCAGTTTGCAGAATTGTTTGTTGGGCAAAGACTTCTTCCCCCCACCCCCCCTTTATAACTTTTCACAGACCCTCACAGAATTTTTTGAGCAACCCCTGAGATTCGAGGCTGGTTTGGACTCAGGCCTAGAAAACAAGCCAAGCAGGATAAATAAAATAAAACATCTGGATGTCTAGCCATCGGAATATCATCAGATATCCTCTGATTCCGAGGGTATCTTGTGTGTGGAAGGTAATAATCTGAAGCATTGGGCTGTTCATAACACATAACTCTCCGAAAGAATGTGGAATGAGACACGAAATAATGTTGATCTGTGTTGATTGTCTCGAAAATTTACTGTGGAAAACCATGAGGTCTGTAATGAATAGTTGGATCGCTCAAACAAATGTCTGTGCCAATAAAACCTAAACATATATTTAAAAAACAAAGATAACAGAAGTCAGTCTCGCCGGGCAGAGATGGAGGGAACAATGTGAAGGATAAACACTGTTGAAAGGGGGAAAAAGGCAAATAAGGTTCTAATTAGGGGGAGGGACTGAACAGATTACACAGAAAAAGATAAAAGCGAGGAAACCTAATTGGAAACACAGCAGTGTGGTATCAAACCATGCAAAATATGTTATCTGGGACAAATGGGGGTTTGGATCTTTCCACAGCGAGGAAAAAGGTTGATGCTCTGGAGTTTAGGAGACAGGAAGCAGAGAGAAGAAAAAACATTAGTCAGGACTAAAATCCCATTTCCCAGATTGAGAAAGGCCATGCAACCCTTCCCTGACGTGGAACGCTGGAATTCCACCCACAACTTTCATGGAAATGCAAGAGCATGGAGTGATGTTCGATGTCCAAGGTGTCCATCAAAGACCTTCTGTTTCTTGATGTCTTTCAGTGCTGGTGGAAACACAACCAAAAGTTCAGCCTGGTGACTTCTCCCGCATCATCTCTCCATGGTGGCCCATGAACAAAGAGAATTTCCCTGACTTTGGCCAACCCACTGGAGACATTAACTATGGACTTCATGGTGTGGAAGCATCCATGAGCGTTGGTTAAAACAGGATGGAGAAAGACTTTGTGTTCATTTTGGGATGGTGTGTCTGAACAGACACCTTCTCAAGGGCTTTGAGGCTCCTTTTGGGACTCAACTCTAAATCCAAGTTCTGAGGAAGGATGGACAACTGAAGGAGCAGGAAATTGCTCTCCTGAGATTGTGGCACCCGTGTTTATCTCAGGTGCTGCAGCTCGGGGCTGGAATATGTTTGCTCTCTGGAATATATTTGTTCAACCCCCAGTACTCTGTGGAATTTTCCTCCTTGGTGTCCTCGTTGTCAGCTTCAGAATAAAAAGGGCAAAAAAAGTGGCCCATTTCCCCCCAAATTCTTTATATTTAAAGAAAAGGGAAGAGATTAGATCTTGGAAAACTCTCTGGTTAATAGTGGCTGCCTTTCCTCGCTTTCTGTCTCCCAGGGTCGTGATTTCCTTGAATTAAGGCTCCAACTTTGAGTTTTGACCCATTGAGAGTGAGCAGAGGTTCATGCGACCCCCTCAGGTGCCCGAGTCCCGCAGCAGGCGGTTCATTCTTTGAAGGGCCATGCACAGCTTTGGAAATCTTTTTTTTTTAAGAAGAAAATCCCTTTTCCAAATGGCTCCGGGCAGGATTGGTTTGGACGCCGGGCAGAGCTCAGCAAATTCACCCCTTGCCGAGGATGCTCCTCATGGATTTGGCCGCTCCCTTTCCGACCAGCACTGCCAGGCAGTGCCAGCTCCTCGGGAATCTCAAACACAGGCATATTTGTGGTCGTTTCTCCTTATTTCGTACGGCCTTGCTCAGCAGAACTTGGAACACGTTGGCCTCGTGGATTTCTGGCAGGAGGCTGGAGAGCTGTGATCCCTCTAGGAACAGTCTGTCTGTCTGTCTGTCTGTCAGTCAATTCCATCTCTGTTTTAAACAAGCTCAGCTGTGCCTGGGGTGGGAAATCTGCCTTTGCTTCTCAGGGATCCACATCCAAAGGCCCATCCCCTCTCTCAGGAGCAGCTGCCCTGGTTTTCCTCATTTTCCTCCTTATTTTAATGGATTAGACCACAGCACCATCTTTACCATGATTCCCCTTCAACCTGCTCCATAGACAACTCAGTTCGCTCCTGGAGAGAAGCTGCATTTTTTATCTTTTGAAAAGGAAAAGAAATTAAAAATTTTGAACGTGGCCTTTTCCTCTGCTGTGCTATTCATAGCAAAAGTGTCATAGATGCTTCTCACTCCTTCCCCCCTCTTCCTTTTTTTCACCCTAAATCTTGATGAATAAACGGACAGTCTTAGCCTTCCCTACTGGGTTTTTGAGGGTCAGCAAATAATTAAAACTTCCCAGCACAGTTCACAGCATGTTTGGGGTCGTAAAAAGATCTGATTAATAATGTGCAAATAAATGTTCACAGCTCTGTTTGCCCCGTGATGGCACCAAGTGACCCAGCCACTCCAGAAATGCCCAAAAAACCCCAACGAGCCAATGGTGAAACATTGCTAAATAAGGAGAGAAAAGACGGATTCTAAAAATGAGCGTTGCCTCATCTCGGCATGTGGGAAACTTTTGAGGTTATTGCTGGGGGGCCAAATATAAAAAAGCAGCTCTCCATATGTTCTCGTGATAGATTTGAAGCAGGGGGCCATGCTGTGGTTGAGGTTTGCAGCTCAGATATGGAGTGATCCAGTCGCAGAAAAATTTGGCACAGCAGCCAAAGGTCGGGAGCGGCGGCGCAGACACAAACGGAAAGTTGGGAGGCAGGACAAAGGTTGGGAAGTAGCAAAGGGATCAGATCAGGCAGCCTCAGGAGCGAGACCCGAACGCGATGTCTTGAGTGACTCATCCATGCACCCTTCCCTGCAGGATATGGGATGGAGTTTGTCTTTAGATTGGATATTAGGAAAAATTTATCCACAGAAAGGGTGGTCAAGCATTGGACCAGGCTGCCCCGGGAAGCGGTGGAATCACTCCTGTCCCTGGAAGCGTTCCAAAAACCTGTAGACAAGAAATGGTTTGTTGGTGGACGTGGTGGTGCTGAGGCAATGGTTGGACTCGATGATCAGAGAGGTCCTGTCCAGCCTTCATGATTTCATGGCCGTCCCCTCATGGTTCAGCCCCTCCAAGCTGAGTTTTGCTGGATTCTTGATGGGAGCTGGCTTGGTCCGCCAGGCTCCCTCCAAATCCCCGCGTGTGGGATCCTTGGTCACCTGTGCTGATGATCTTCCTTTCCTCCTGCTTCCAGGACAACATTTTCCCTGGAAGCCAGAACACAGTACAGGGAAATTCATGTCAGAGGAGGCTTCAGCTCACCTTGTCCAGCCTCGTGCTCAAAGCAGGGTCAGAGATGAGGAACACTCACGGCCAGTGGGAGGTTGGGTGGGATGAGCTCTGACTTTGTGCTCAGTTTTTTTGTGAAAGGATGATGAAAAAAGGACAAAGGAAAAAATTTCTTACCATCTGATATGAAGGAGAGCCTTTCATGAGTCAAGCAGGGTGGCAACCCGCTTGTCACCCCCAGCCCTGGGACAAGCAGTGACGTTAGGCCGGCAGAATTCCTTGGAACCGCTGGAAAAGCCACTGGTTTCCAAACGACCCAAAGCTGTGAAGGAGAGCCCTTGTTTCTCTCCTTCCAGGGAGCCTGAATTCAGCATCGCTCATCGTTTACAGAGAATGAAGTCAAAAGATGGGATCCTGGAATTGCAGAATGACAGATCCAGAGCTAAATTAAAGAACAGAGCTGGTGCTGAAGACAACACTGGGTGAGTCTGGCTGCTCTAAGAAATGGTTTAAGGTCTCCAATGCTACGAAATTACTTTTTTTGTGGCTTATTGCACCATCCGAAGTGTGCAATGGCACCATCCTCATTCTCCAGGTGGAAACTGGGGTTGGTATAAAGGAAAGAGGAGGTGTAATGTTCATTTCAGTCAATAATATCCATCTAAAATGAGATACCTTACATGAACTGGTCTTTTTATTTTTTTCTTTAGAGGTCAGATTATCTGATTGCACAGGATCCTGTCATAAACGAATCCTAATCAGAGGATCCTTCTGAGGAACAGAAATGGAAGAGGGGTGAATCAAAGTGAGCTAAACACTTCATTTCAGAATATCGCCTCTGATTTGCAAACCTGTTTTGCTGAGAATTCTTTTTCCAACATGAATGCGATAATTCACCCAGCGATAACAATGACAGAAACCTCCAAATTAGTTAATTATTAGGCCTTGGGCACTCCAGGTTCTGATATAAACTCATTTTCCCCTTTGAAGCCCGTAATTTTTATTCTCTGCTCTTGATCACGGGCTTCTCGCTGGGAGCAGATGAGGCTTCAGAACCGGTTTCCAGGCTCAGTGTGATGGGTGCCCTTAATGACTCCTGCTCAGTGATCTTCCCGACTTCGCTAACTCCACCTGACATCCCGACCCGCTTCTCCCGGATCCACGAAGCTGCCACGTCTCCTTGCATGCCTGTCTTTGCACAGAGCCCTGAGATTTCTCTGAGGCTGAGTTATCAGCTGGTTTTCATCTCATTTCGATTTTTTTTTAATTATTAATTCTGGCCCCCCTCAACCCCGCTGCTTTCCTGGGCTTTTGTTTAGATCCAGAAAAATCAATAAATATCCCAGCAAAAGGCATTCCTGGAAGGTTGGGGCGCGTGGAGCCACAGGAGCCATTAAAAGTGTCTGCAGGGCACAGTTCCCAGGCTGTGCAAGCGGGGGTGGGATTTCTCTCATTTTAATATCAGATGTCTGCAAATTATTGAAGTCTGTGGAAGCCACTCAGTTCTGCCTTTACAGCCTCCAGACACCCCTTCCCTCCCCGGCCTCCAGGGTCAGCTTCATTCGAGGCCTCTATAAACCTGTGAAAAGGAAAGAAAAGGAAAGGAAGGTCAAGGAAATTCCAGGAAATGGCAGGAAAGGAAAGGAAAGGAAAGGAAAGGTGAAAGGAAAGGAAAGGAAAAAGGAAAGGAAAAAGGAAGGGAAAAAGAAAAGGAAAAAGGAAGAGGAAAAGGAAAAGGAAAAGAAAAAGAAAAAGAAAAGAAAAGAAAAGGAAAGAAAAGGAAAGACAAGGAAAGAAAAGGAAAGACAAGGAAAGAAAAGGAAAGACAAGGAAAGAAAAGGAAAGACAAGGAAAGAAAAGGAAAGACAAGGAAAGAAAAGGAAAGACAAGGAAAGAAAAGGAAAGACAAGGAAAGAAAAGGAAAGACAAGGAAAGAAAAGGAAAGACAAGGAAAGAAAAGGAAAGACAAGGAAAGAAAAGGAAAGACAAGGAAAGAAAAGGAAAGACAAGGAAAGAAAAGGAAAGACAAGGAAAGAAAAGGAAAGACAAGGAAAGAAAAGGAAAGACAAGGAAAGAAAAGGAAAGAAAAGAAAAGAAAAACCAGCCCAAAGCACCCCGAAGGGGTTTTCCTTTGCAGCAGGTAGATTCTGAAGGCTGTCACACGGGGCTGTCTCTGCATATCTCCGGGATTTTTAAAATCAATTTTACCTCCAGCTGCTCTCTCCTCTCCTAAGTTTTCCTCACCAGAGACTCTCTTAACCCCAGCGCACTGCGGCTGACTTACAGCCCTGCGAGTCAAATAAAGAGCAGCTACGTTTTCAGCAAAGTAGGGTCAGTTCTGGTTTAATTCGAAATGGAAAGCCAGGTGCTTTAAGTGCACTTTGCAAGAGGGGGTTAAGTTACAAAAATAAACTTCCTCGCCCTGGCACAAGCTCGTGGAGAAGGAGCAGAAGAAAAATTATGCTCATCCAATTCTATACAGCTTGGCAGGAGATGGGAAAAGCAGAGCAGGGTTTCTAGGAAAGCTCAGGGAAAGTCTCTGCTTGGAAAGCTGATCTGGTGAATTTTGCTTTTTAGCTTTTTTTTTTTTCCCCTTTCCTGGATTCTCACAAAACCACTCAGGCCAGGAGGGACTGACTGCAGTGTCTGCCACAGTGCACGGGTCCCGAAAGGAGCTCAGTGCAGATGATGCTGTGCGTGCTGAGTGTTCCTGCGGCTCTGCTTGAAGAGATAAAAAAGAAAGTCCTGAAGTGCAAAGAGCACCAAAATCCTCTTAGGAGTTCCAGCCACGTAGAAAGCCAGACACAGCTCATGGATGTCTTTATCTATGCTGGAAGTTAAAAAAAAAATATTTAAATTATGACCTTCAAATGAGAGTCAAGTCTCTCCAGAGCCCTTGGAAAGACCAGGATCGCATCGGGAGGTGTGAAACCCGTCCCGTTCCACTTTTTTTCTCAAGACCTTCTCTTTCTGCAAAGCATCTGGGCCTTCTCCAGGGGTCCATGGTTATCCAGCAGCACTCATCCAGGTCTCGTGTCCTGCTTCTCCGAGGAATTTGGTGCACGTCAATAAAGAGGGTTGGGATCCCTGTGGGGTTTTGCTTCGCATCCCCGAGCGCTGGATGAGGGGGCTGTGACTTTTCCTCTGGTACAGGCACTGACTGTGATCCCCTGGAACTGGTGAACTCAAGGAGGACGAGGATTCCTCGAGCGTTTTTTGCTTTCTGACCCCATCAGCAAAATGGAAACGCACGGAGGATTAATTCATGGATATTTGACCTTCAGAAATGAGTACGACGCGGATAAATCAGTAAACGCTGACGTTTAAAGATAGCGCTGCACAAAAATAAAACTTTATGGGTGTTTTGGTTTTCAGGAGCGTCTCGGATGGTGTTGGACGCCTTTGTTTGGCAAGGGAATAAAGGCCTTTAATTGCCATGACCAGCTGCAAGGTTTAAAATTGTTCCAGCATTTTGGGGATCTGACCATGCCCTCAATCCCACCGAGAGGATGGAGCAGTAATCACAAGGTTTTCTCACTTGCATACTCCACAGAATGAACTCAAAATAAGATAAGAGCACATGGGTGCAACCAGAATGGGGAAATCCAGGGATTGTAGGAGTCGTTGTCCCAGTCTTTGCCTTCACGGATTTTTAGGCACCCTTCACTCTGGAAGACAAGTAAATATGAGGAAACATCAGGCTTCTTTAAAAAGAAAATCAAGCCTTAATCCTCAGAGGTGCAGAAGAAACCTTAAAGAGGCAAAATGGAAAAAATATCCAGCACGAGAAGGCAAATAAAGAGTGTACATTTATTTTTGCAGAAGTCTGAAGAAGTTTAAGTCCATAATAAGCCCGGGCTGGGAGGGGGGAAGGCAGCGAGAGGGGCTGACTCATGTTTTTTGAATGTTTGGGGTTAGCACCAGTGTGTTTGGCGAATTCTTCGGCGCACTTAATATGTGTGAAGGAAATTATAATTGGTCCATAGATGATTTGTTAACTAAAAATAGGGGCTAAAGCTGTAAAAATATTTGCAACATAAAATTTCAGCAGCTCTTCATCATTCCGTAGCGCTTTCCCTCAAACGCGTTGCGAGCTATGGGGTCTCCAAACACCTCTCCAGGGTAATTTATTGGAGGTCTGATGGCAAAGCTGAAGATGAATTTCAGCACTCGGGGTGAGATCTGCAAAGGCAGCTGAATCAGATGAGGACCTACCAAGGTAATGGAGCAACTCCTTCTCCATCACAGCGTGGAATTCCCTCGCTGACCTCGGCGTTGTCACCCCGCCAGCACCTTTTGTGCTATCAGAAACTTGTATTTCTGAGTGAGGGCGCACCAGCTGAGGTTTGGCTGTCTGAACAATCGCCCCTTGGTGTCCCCAAAGCCATCAACTCATCCCAGGATTTGCTAATCGCCATTTTATCTTTCCAGCCCTAATTTTCCATATCGTTTCCGTATCTTGAACAACTTTCTGCCCATGTTTGGCCACTTCTTCCTTTGAAAAAATAGCACAAAAACCCTTCTTGGACACCCCTTTTTCATGCAGCCCGAACAGGAATGTTCCCAGATGTCCTCAGCAAACTTTCCATGAGAGAGGAACCCCGAGTGAGTCAGCCCTGTGTGGTCTCGCTCGTTACGTGGCACGTCACCTCATTTTTTTGGGTACACGTAGGGAAAGTCACAGGGTGAAGCTGCAATTGATTGAAAGTCCAGTTGAACGTGGTGGAAAAATTCCTCTCTTGACCTTCCCAAGGTCTGGCTGCTTTCCAGGCTCATGATGTTCACACCTCCTTAATGCAACCCCCGGCACTTGAGTCATGTTGAGCTGGGGCGGGGGAAATGTCAGGTAATGCGGCCTCGGCAGCCGCCCCGGCGGGGACTCAGCTTTTCCCAGCCGTGCCACACTCCAGCCTGGAGTTTATGACGCCCTCCTCATCCCAGAGCATCCCAGCCGAGCAGCGGGTTTTGCTCTGCCCGAGACAGGAGACTGCAGAACGTGAGCTGCCCCCGGCGCCTCGCCCTTGACCTCAGCCTTGCTCCCGCTCCTCTCCGCGAGTTCTGCCCCTGTCCCAGCCGTCCCCCCCTCCTCTTCCTCTCCCCAGTCCCATGACAGCACCGTGGCCGGCTCCAAAAATCTGTCAGCTGCAGTTCCTACTCCCTGAAATTATGGGCGATGGTTTGAGGCCTGCTCAGTGTTACCTCCCTGTCACTTCTCATTTGCCCTTTATTAACAGATGAATGAGCTTAAGAAAAATCCCACAAATTCCTCTCCCTTTCCCCTTTTTGCCTTTCCATCTCTTTTTTGCTGCTCTGCACCTCTCAACCCACCCCCTTCTTCCCCCTTCAAACCCAAGTCAAAAATCAAGATTAAAACCACTGTCCCTTAACCAGTTTTCACGTGTGTGAAAGCAATCTTCACATCGAGGTTATTTCTTGTTGCAGAAGGAGTGGAGAGCTTGGGAGCGAATTTATCTGGCAATGGGAGCACCCTGCTAACCCTCAGTTCATTTCATTTTTAATTTCAATCTCCACAATGGGGATCACGAAGGAAAAAAAGGTGAAGAAATCCTCGTTCCCCTTTGCTGTCACCTATTCCGTAGGTCCAGAGCAGATGCCTGCACCAGAGGAAGGCACAACCTCCACATCCAGCATTCAGTGGAATTTTTCCCTTTAGGGGAATTCTGCTGCTTGAAGGCACTGGATTGAATCAGAGGACACATCTTTACTTGGGATGAGATCGGAAGTTACTCGGATCCATACGGCCTGACAAGCCGGCTCTCACCTATCCAGGTCATTATCCATCCATTCCCTCCCCGTATTACCAGGGGATGCCCAGCATGCTCTGGTTTGAGTAGAACTGCGTGACCCATCTCAAAACATGGAGGAATAATTTGGAGGAGAGAAGCTGGAATCATGGATGATCCACAGGCTGGTTGTCCCATGGATGGAATATCGCAGCAGTGTGGGAAACCAGTGTCCAGCAGAGCTGGAGTCAATGGTTTCCTGAACTCAGAAATCACAGGAAACAGCAAATTCTGTCCCACATGGATCCAGTAGATTGTTTGTGGTGACCCTCAGGCTTTAAACTGAGAATAAATGGACATTTTATTAAATAAAAGATTCATTAAATAAAAAATAATTAAATAGATGTTATATTAAATAAAAAATCCCTCACATTACGGTTTTACGTTTGGCCCAGTTTTTCAAGAAGCAAGGTCATCATTATCCATCCTCTTTGCACTGACCTAAAATAAAAAGTAAGATTTTATTGTTTTCTTTAGGAAAGAAACATCTCCCAGCCAGCAGCATCCCCATCCCTGGAGGTGTCCAAGGCCAGGTTGGACGGGGCTTGGAGCAAGCTGGGATAGTGGAAGGTGGACTGAGATGATCTTTGAGGTCCCTTCCAACCCAAATCATTCTGGGATTCTATAAAAGGTGGTTTGGCTCTGGATTTCTGCAGCTGTGACTCACTCAGAGGTCCCAGCCCATCAAATCCCTTTCCATTTGCTGAGGAAGGAGGGAATTCCGACCATGGAGTTTGTCCTGCTCAGCCTGTGAGAGGTTGTTGGGGCTTTTGGAATCTGAGCTCGTTGGATGCGTGCGATGAACGACTTTAAAAAAATCCATTTGATCTTGAATTTATCAGGGTTTAATAACTCCCTTGGGTAAAAATCAAACCTCCATGGTCCTTGTGGGCCCCTTCCAGCTCAGGAGATTCCATGATTGGATGATTGTCTCAACAACATGGCTGCTAAAAAATTAAATGAATTATTTCCTGAATCAAAACCAACAAATGTTTCAGTTCTTTTGGCATAAATGTGACATTTTCTTCAGTAATTAAGGACCCCCCTTGACTTCCATGTGAGCGCTTGGGCGTGGGCTTAACCTGCAGCTCATTTTCAGATTCTCTGCCGAACCAAGGCTTTGATATCAATTCTTTTGCTGCTTCCCTCTCACCATTCCTCATCCCTTTCCTCATCTGCTCCTTCTAATCTCACCTTGTTTTGTGTAAATAACCCCCAAATCGATGTCATTTTCTGTCCCATGGATAACTGTTTACGCTGGACCAGTTTTGCTGTTTGGTTGGAGTTGAAGGCAACCTGAAAGACCCAGGTGCAGAAACCCGGAGCTCAGTGGCTGAAAACCAACACGTGGATGGATCCAGTCAAATTTGCATTAATTAGCTGTACTTCTTAACTGTTCTCCTGCATTTTTTTCCCCTCACCTGTAGCTCCTTTGTTATATAAAAACATTATCTTGGTTCACGCTGGTTAAATTTGCTTCCAGGCTGACACAGAACCAAGGTGGGTTTTGCTTGGCAAAGCAAAATATGGCAAAGATTGCTGAAAACTGTGATTTTTGTGTGATTTTTTTCTTTTTGTATTTTGCCCTCACAGGTGAATTCAACGCAGATCTACCAATGAGGTGAGTCTAATTTCAACTCCTGACTACTTTATCAGTGAGGTGACAAATTTGCTGGAACTGTTTCCTGAGGATATTTGTGGTTTTTCCCCCACCTCTGTGGAGAGTTGGGATGGTATTTTTCTCTAGAAAGGCCACTTCCAGCTGAAACAGCTCCAGGCTTTGCTAAAATATAAATTTATTTAAATGACTTCCACAGAAAATGAAATAATAAAACCACCCCCTGGACAGAGCAGGGTCTTGATCAAAATTTGGCTCCTCGGGCTTCGTTAACAGCTTTGCCACAAATTCCCTCTTTAACCTGGGAATGTGATGTTACCCCTTTACCTTATTTATGAATTGGGGGAAAATATGAGAAATGCTGCCTTTGTCTCATCTTCCTGCACTGGCCGTTCTGCAACGATTTTATAATAACTGTGGGCAATTAAGTGTCACTTAAGGGTCCCTTTATGAAGGCAGAATAGTGCATACTTTTATATTTCTATATCTGTAAGAATCCAGCCTTTCATCTCTTGGTGCCTTGATCCGTAATGACCATGAGAATTCCTGCTTTGTCCCTGAGCTCTTTGATGCAGGGAGATCTCCAGCTCCATCACTTTTGGGAATCCCTGGCTGAGAGAGGACTTTGTTCTTTGTCAGGCCTGCCACAACATTCCCTGTTCCCTAAAACGCAGCAGATGTCTGAACTCTCACTGCAAGGTGGGGCTGGAACCACCCCTGGCCCGTTCAGTGTCCGCAATTCAATGGGCTCCTCTTAGAAAGCGGCAATTAAAATTATAAATTATTGACACGGTTTGGGGTTTTGCCGCTGGGTAATTTTCTGAAAGCTGCTGGGGAACAGAACAACCCCTTTCCTTTCTGCCTTCTCTGTCACACTCGTGTTTCACGACAGCAACGTCTCAGCCCTCCTGCACAGATGGACGCACTGAAAATTGCCAGGGCTGGGATTTGCCCTCAGCAGAAAACCGAGCTCTGCTAACTTGGATCATTTTTTGTGCGTGCGAACTAGAAGGAGAAACCACATCAACAGGATTTAAATCATGTTTGGAATAGAGGGAGAAGGACCCCCAATGGAGAAACAAAGGGTGGGTGTCACCATAGGTCATGACAAAATAATAATGTAAATTTAATAATAGGAAAGGCTCTTTCTGCTCCAAAATCATGCTCCAGGCTCCATCAGCTCCCCTGCCTGCGCTCAACCCCCTGCTGCCATCAGATCCCAAGGTTCAGATGAGGTATCCTGGTACAGATCCATCTCTTTTTCACTTTTCAGAGCCTGGCAGTCCCATGATGCTGCTGAACTGAATTGGCCAAAGGTAGAAAAATCACCAGCTTAAAATTTCAAAATATTTTCCTATGTTTTCCCCTTCACCTTCAGAATATGGAATAATAATTAAAATATATGGGAATGAAGAAAAGAAAAGCAGCTAAGCAGAAACTACATTTTACTTCCTAATTCCTTGCTGCCGAAATTACGTCACCATTTTGGGGGGAGAAGGAAAGGAAGAAAATAATCTTTTTCTGTGAATTTTCACCAACTCAAACTGATTTTTTCTTTGAGTGGTTGGTACTCTGAGACACAGCATGAGGCACAGTGAGTGATGCTGAACACCACTTTGCTGTGCAGGTGTCAGGATTGAGCCTGACCACGCGATTAAATCCCACAGCCTGAGACAAACCCCAAATAATTATCGGCCGGACCATACCTGAAAGTTATTTGGCCACGGACAGATTTGTATCCCCCTGGCTTAGTGGCAGGAGGGAAACCAGCCCTGTCCGCCCCAGATTCGCACCTCGGAGTGATTTACCTGCCTCACTGGGGTGTTGTGAGGCAGCTCTGAGAACCCCAGACTTCTGCCAGCCCCTTTCCTCCTGGAATCTCAGCAGCTTTCCCTGGGAGGGTCTCTCCAGCCCCTTTTCTCCCGGAACTCAGCAGCTTTCCCGGGGAGGATCTCTCCACCCTTTTCTCCTGTCTCTCCAGCCCCTTTCCTCCCAGAACTCAGCAGCTTTCCCTGGACAGGGTTTCTCCAGCCCTTTTCTCCTGTCTCTCCAGCTCCTTTTCTCCCGGAATCTCAGCAGCTTTCCCAGGGAGGGTCTCTCCAGGCCCTTTCCTCCTGGAACTCAGCAGCTTGCCCGGGGAGGGTCTCTCCAGCCCTTTTCTCCTGTCTCTCCAGCTCCTTTTCTCCCGGAATCTCAGCAGCTTTCCCAGGGAGGGTCTCTCCAGGCCCTTTCCTCCTGGAACTCAGCAGCTTGCCCGGGGAGGGTCTCTCCAGCCCTTTTCTCCTGTCTCTCCAGCTCCTTTTCTCCCGGAATCTCAGCAGCTTTCCCAGGGAGGGTCTCTCCGGCCCCTTTCCTCCCAGAACTTAGCAGCTTTCCCTGGACAGGGTTTCTCCAGCCCCTTTCCTCCTTCTCTCCATCCCCTTTTCTCCCGGAACCCAGCAGCTTTCCCAAGGAGGGTCTCTCCAGCCCCTTTTCTCCTGTCTCTCCAGCCCCTTTCCTCCTGGAACTCCGCAGCTTTCCCTGGGGAGGGTCTCCCCAGGCCCTTTCCTCTTTGAATACTCACAGCTTTCCCTGGGGAGGGTCTCCCCAGCCCCTTTCT
>WEIT01014783.1:0-44143 GCA_013389985.1 Dryoscopus gambensis | reverse complement strand
TTTCTTCTTTCTTTCTTCTTTCTTCTTCTCCCCCTTCTCCTTCTCCTTTCCCTTCTCCTCCTCCTCCTCCTCCTTGTCCTTGTCCTTGTCCTTGTCCTTCTCCCTCTCCTTCTTCTCCTTCTCCTTCTTCTCCTCCTTGTCCTTCTCTTCTCCTTCTCCTTTTTCTCCTTCATCTCCTTCTCTTTATTCCTTCTTCCTTCGCTTCTCTCGTGATGTGATGCCAAACACCCTTTCCCTTCCCTTTCCCCTTCTCCTTCTCCTCCTTCTCCTCCTCCTCCTTCTTCTTTTCCTCCTTCTCCTCCTTCTCCTTCTTCTTTTCCTCTCTTGGATGAAAGTGGACGTGGTCTCCCTACAACAGAGACCAAGATCCCTCTGAAGATCCAAGAGCTAACCTGCCGCAGCAGGGAAAGCATCAGGGACATCCATCATGGTGGTTCTGGGCTCAGGACGGCTCAAAAAACATATCCCACTTGCATATCAGAGCAAAAAACCATGAGTTTCAGGCCAGGTAGGATACTTTTCCTCCAAAGCCAAGGTGCTCGTGGTGGAAAAGTTGTGAAGAAGCTGTAGCCCCACTCCTTCCTTTAATTTTCCATACTTACTCCAAGTAGCCGGAGGTCTGGAGTAGTTTGCGCCATCCAGAACGTTACCCCACGGTGTGGTGGCTTTGCAGAACAGCCAGGTTTGCTTTTCTACCACTGTCTTCACCCGTGGCTGGCAGCTTCCTGAAGAGACAGCTCTGTGATGAAAATAGGGTTGGTATTTTGAAATACTTTTTTTTTTCACCTACAGCAAAAAAAGCTGTGTCTGGAGCAGGCTGCATTTTGCAAACATATGCGAGTGTCTGGGCATATGCAAATGTAGCATTTTGTGGGATGGAAACGTTCTGGGTTAACCTTTGTCAGAAAACAGAATTACCGATTTTCATGTTGTCATGACTTTCCATTTTGAGGAGTGATTTATGTGCTGTAAAAACCATCATAATTCCTTAAATTATTATAATAGGCCTTACCTGTTTCATACACATGAAAGCTTTCTATTTAATCCAAAGGTTTTTGTGACCTCTTTCCTCCAAAAATCATTTTCAGGTTATTTTCATATTGCCACCAGTGATTTTCTTCTTGAATATTTGGAACTATTTCAGGAAAGAAAAGTTCATGTTTTTGTGCAGACCTAGGAACATCTCAGATGCAGACAAGGAAGAGAAATTACCGCAGATGTCAGGAGTGAGGAGCTGTGACTGGAGGTGCCTGGTGGGCATGGGAAGGGGACTGGGAATGTGATGGGAAGGGAACAAAGAGTTCCCAGTGCCTGAGGATGCTGGAGGATCATCTGCAATGTAGACCTGCAGGTCTGGGCAAAACACCACCTCATTTATAATCAAACAATTTCATAACGATCAGGGAATGGTCAATATGAGAGGGAAAATCCAGGGTGAAATTCATCCCCCAAAATAGGCCAACAAAGATGGATAAACACCAGAAAGGACGGGGAATCTGGATTTAGAGTCTGTCATGGATTTGGAACCATCTCCCCAGGTGGATTCTCTGCACTCACTGTCCTTAAACTTCTCCGAGGAGAGGTTCTACATCTCTTAAGATCTCCTGGCATGCTGCAGAATAGAAATCCTTTATCTAGACCAGCATCTGCAGGAAAGCAGCTCTTAAAAACATAATTGATCACAGATCTAGGGTTTGGGTTGGAAGGGACCTTAAAACTCAACTTGTTCCACGCAGGGACACCTCCCACTATCCCAGGCTGCTCCAAGCCCCATCCAGCCTGGCCTTGAACAATTCCAGGGATGGGGAATGACGACTGAGGAATGATGGTTACTTGTTTCACTGACAATTTCTCTCTGAGACACTTTTGCAAGGGCTTTTGCCAACAAATTAAATCCCATCCAACATGTTCTACTGCTCCTCATGGTGCATCAGTACTCATGAGAGGAGACTTTGACCACGAAATCCCTAAAAGCAGCATTATGGGCCAGGTTGGTGACTGGTTTCACCTGAAATCTCCAGGGAGATGCTGATTCACTCCAAGCTGGGGATACGTGACTCTACTTTCTGCTTGGAAAATTGGACAAGCGATGTACGGGAAGGCTCAGTCGGGAATTTCCCATCTGGAAATGCCATCTGGGAAAGGTACGGTGGCACCTAATTCCGTGGGTAATCACAGCCGCACGGCGATGACCACAGGGAAAAAGATGTCCTTCCCTTTCCAAGGATCCTCTGTACTCCCGAGACTGCTGCTGTCTCGAGAGGAAAATGACTATGAAGGAAAACATTCATGGCTCCACCTGCTCGCTGGCCTTTTCAGGTAAATAAGGATCTCCCCGTTTCTCGTCTGCAGCACATTTCCAAATCATTCCAAGCAGTGGAAACTGTGCTTGTTTTTCTACCGCCTCTCCCCAGAAACCCTCGCAAATCCCGATTTCCCGAAGTGCCAGGGCCGTGATCCTGGATTGCAGCAGCGCTAAGCCTCCTGCTGGTCTCAGCACCTGACTGGGAGCCCCGGCAGCCAGAGAGCTTTGCTGTGGCTCCGGAGCCCAGCACAGCCCGAGTTGCGGCTCAGCAGTGACAGGGCCCTCCTAGCATCCCCTTCCCTACCCTCTGAGCTCCGCTGGCACCGGATTTGCCTCTCTCCCTGCCGGCAGCAATGTACAGGCTTGCACCGCCCTGCCGTGAGCTATCCCGTAAACAACAACAAAATGAGCTTATAACTTTAAGCCTCCCAGTGAAATAAGAAGCTAATTTGCCCCATCACAGTGCTTGCCATCTGCAAGAATTAGTCCCAGGGGGAAATGAATAGAGCCATTATTCCTCCCGGGCTCTTGGCTGTGTAATTCCTCCAGCGGTGAAACAGTAGACAGCGAGAGGAAAAACATAATACTTGTGTGACCAGGCTGCCATTGGCTGAAGAAGTTGTGTGTATCTTGTTCGTGAAATGAAGAGTCGGGCAGGCAGCTTAAGGGGTGACAGACCTCGCTGTCCCAAATGCTTCCTAGGCACCAAGTAATTAAAGCACCGTGTGGAGGGGAGGCAAGTTAAAGGTGCATTTGTTGGTGGCTGAGGCTTGGGAATGGCTCCGCTGCAAACATCGGCCTTGGATTGTAATTATATTTATGCTGCCTCCGAAAATCTCTCGCTCGCTTTCTGCGCTCTCCTTCTGTCGGGGATGATGTGAAAAGGGAAGCGTGACAGCGCCGTAACCCTCGCGGGTCCGTCCGGGCGGTTCTTGCCAGGGGAGGTTGGGTTGTCCCCCGCTGGAAACTGGCCTGATTCCCCTTTTATACTACGTGAGGATGTGGCCTCTAATTTTTCAGCCGAGCCGAACCCAAGCCATGAAGTAAAAGGCTCACAAGGATTTTCCAGCCTTAAGTAAAAGTTACTTTATGGGAGAGGAATGAACACGGAGGAACGCGCGCACCAGGAGCGGGAGAGCTGAGGGACACTCCTCAGGGGGAAAAATTGTGTTGGGAAAAAAATGGGTGCTGTCCCTGAACACAACCAAATAACTGCTGTCTCCTAGAAAGGTCAATGTTTTATCCAGGAGAGCATCTGGGAACTCATCTGAGCGCAGATCTTGCTGCCCAAACAAACGGAAATGCCTTTATTCCTCATGTCTGTGTCAAGGAGGGAGGCACAGAGTAACTCCTGCCGCGTGTGAAAGACCTGCCCAATGCCACACAAGAATTCTCAGTTCAGGGACTTTTCCCCCAAACCACTTGCTTTTCCTTTGTCCCGTTTACTCGGATGCTTTTTGTGCTTTGCCAGTGAAGAAATAAATGAGTCTGCTCACGACAGGACCTCCCAGATCTGGATTAGATGCACCAATTTTGCATCCAAAATGGACAATTTTGGAGTCTGTAGGGGAAAACAAAAGCATCATGGGACTGTCACCCCTACAGCTGAGGGAAAGGCTGCCCTGGTAGGAGGGAGGGAGTCAAATTTGAGGACTTAGTAAGTGATTCCACATGATAAGCAGCTTTTCTTGTGCAGCCCAGCACCACTCCGTGCAGGCACTGGCTCCTGCCAGCTTTTTGCTGCTGACACGACTTTCATAATTTTTGATTTGTTTTCTGCCTAGAGGCAGAATAATGGAGGAAATAATGTCTCCATTGATGCCGACCTGCCCTGATACTTTTGTTTGCCCTTTTCCTTGATGTTCTGTGTGGCTTTTTAGTTTATTCAGTGCTGTAGCTGAAATTGTCCTTTTTCCTTCCCTTCCCTTCCCTTCCCTTCCCTTCCCTTCCCTTCCCGAACATTCCTTCCCTTCCCAAACTTCCCTTTCCAAACTTCCCTTCGCGCCCAAAAATTCCCTTCCCAGACTGACCACCTCGGACACTGACACTGAGTCCAGCATTTGCACTGAGAACACGAAATAGGAGCACCAGGAAGGAAATTCAGAACCTTTGCTGTGTTTTCATAGAATCCTGGAATCCCAGACTGGTTTGGGTTGGAAAGGACCCTAAAGGTCACCTTGTTCCACCCCTGCCGTGGGCAGGGACACCTCCCACTATCCCAGGGGGATCCAAGCCCTGTCCAACTTGGCCTTGGGCACTGCCACGGATCCAGGGGCAGCCACAGCTTCTCTGGAAAATCCATTCCAGGACCTCCCCACCCTCACAGGGGAGATTTTCCTCCCAATATCCCATCCATCCCTGCCCTCTAGCAGTTTGAAACCATTCCCTGTGTCCTGTCCCTCCGTCCCTCATCCCCAGTCCCTCCGCAGCTCGCCTGGAGCCCCTTTAGGCCCTGGAAGGGGCTCCAAGGTCTCTCTGGAGCCTTCCCTTCTCCAGGTGAACATTCCCAGCTCTCCCAGCCTGGTGCCCTCTTTATAGCTGAGATGCTCCAGTCCTCAGAGCACCTTCACGGCCCTCAAATTTCTGACTCACAGCACATTTTGACAATTTCTTTTTCACCTTTGCTTTTGAAATAGATCTTTTGAATCTCGGTGAAAACAGCTCAGCAGAGTTAGGGCCTCAAAGAAAAGGGTTTTGTAGGTTTGGGTCTAAATGACCTGAGCATACAAACCTTTCCCTGCTGTAAAGTTCAGGAGTAGAAATTCCTTTGAAGCAGAAAAGGCCTCTGAGGCATGGCAGGTTCCAGAGGCTTTTCATGCCCAACAGCTGCCTTGGATCTCCGTGTCCAGCAGGCGAGGTGATGGAGTTCCGCACGAACGGTCTGGATGGGGAAAGAGCAGATTTCACATCTCCTCCAAGACCAGCAACTCCCACCGCTTTAGCTCCTAAAAAAAGAAGCCTTAACCAAACTAATTGCTTATCACATTGGGAGCTGGCAAGTGCTGTTTGGGGGTGAAGTGAATATTTGATGTCGAGAAAGAAAAAGTATTGTGTTACTGACTCAAGAAAAACACTTTGCAGCCAATTTGCACAGTTTGAGCTCGTTTCCATGGAGTTCCTGCAGGAGTGGGAGTAGATAGGAACTTGCTGTGGGATTTGCAAGCGCTGCAGCCCTGAGGTCTCTTTCTCCATCCACCCCACAAACTTGTCCAGCTCTGAACTGCACAGGCACAGCTTCGCTGAGCCGCTAACGGGGAGCCAAGAGTTCACTGGGAAGGGCCCAGGACAGAGCAGGGATTTCAGGAGGGGCAGCACCAGGTCAATTCCGCGCTCGCAGGCGAAACCGCGCGGATTCGCACACACACACACGGAGTGGAAAAACGGGGGCTGGATTGCTCCGAGCTGCCATGACGTTAACAAGATGGCTCCCCGCAAACCTGTGACCCAAACTCAGATGTTCCTACTGGGAATATCACGGCACAGAGCATTACGTCAGCCCCACGCAGTTCCCGAGGAGCGGCTCTGCCTTTCCGCTCAGCGCTGTATATTCCTGCCTTTCATCTCCTGGAGAATTACCAGGACTGCCTGTTCTAGGCATGGAAATCTGCCTCCGGATCCTAAAGCCGGTTCACACATCCCACAGAGCACTTGTGCTCGCATGGGTGGACAGCATCATAGGTCAAGGAAATGTGGCTGGTGTTGCCTTCTCCGTGCCAACCCGGTGAGGTGATGGTGACCTTCTCCTGTCCCTGGACCCGGTCCAAGGATGTGAGAAGGTCACCACCAGGGTAATGAGATGAACAGGAGGCTGAGGCAAGCAAAAGCTTGGAGAACTCTTCTTGCAGCAGAGGAGAAATTGAGTTAAAACAGCAGAAACGTCCCCAGAGATGTGACGCAGGCGGGGTTGTAGTGCCAGTGTTACCTAAAATTGGGCTGGTCCCAGTGTGCAGAGTCCTAAGGATGGTGGGGTCAGAGCAAGGGAACCTTGTTCCAGCCCTTTGGAGGGACAAGGTGCACACTGCAGAAGGTCTCACCCTGCTCTGTAGGAGATTCCAGATGGATGGGTGGGAGCATCCACCCCAAATGTCTCGGGATCGGTCTCCTGGGTTACCTCGCTGCAGAGTGACAGCAGATTTGTCCTTTCTCAGATCCCATCCTGACCAGCCACTGCCAAACACTGAACGTGACCCGGCAACCACATTTAGGTTCAAAATGTGCCATTAAATGCTTGGCTGAACCAGGACCTGGATCTCTTTGAATCAACATCCTCCTGCTGTAGGTGGCGGCTCTTAGTTCTGGATGCAAATGTTGGGAATCCGTGCTTACAACTGATGGTCTGGACACCTACCCCAGGTGGAAGTGTTCAAGGAGAAGTTGGATAGGGTTTGGACCAACCTGGTCTAGCGGAAGATGTCCCTGCCCATGGCCCAGTGCTGGAACTGGATAATTTTTAAGGTCCTTTCCAACCCAAACCATTCTGTGATTCCATAAATCCCTGTCTCTTTCCATGGGAGACATCTGGATCTCATGCATGAAGAGTGGATTCAGCTCACCTGTTAAACTGCGTGAAGAGGATGAAGATGCCCCAGATGGGATTTCATGGTGTGACAGGGATGAATCACTCAGAGCACCCACTCTGCAGAGCTCCTGGGTGCCTTGCCCATGTCTGTGCGATGAAGCAGTCACGACAAAAGAATTCGGCTCCATGAGTAGGTGGTCAAGAGAGTCCCATGTTTCTCCATTCCCTGGGAAAGCAGCCAGATTCCAGCAGCCCTGACTGATGGATAGGTTGGGTTCTTACCACACTTCTCATCTCCAGGCTATTTGTCTGTATCTAGGAAGGAACCACAGCTCCCTTCTCAGATAGATTCGTTGTCCTTGGGGAAAGCTTCTCTGCCACTTCAAGTTTCTCCCTTGGATTGACGAGGCTGGTGCAGCTTTTTTACCCAGCCCAGAGAGAAAATCAGCCAGCACCCAGCCCACGATTAGGGCCCCTCTCATTATTTTAATTTTGGGTTTGCAGCGAGACGAGCTGGCAGCCTTGCGCTGCGCTTGGCACCACAGAAGAGTTTAATAATCACCTCATAAAACTTTTCATCTGGCTTCCCACATCTCCCCCTTCCCCAGCTCTGTGCCCTTCCCTGCACTCTCTATCAAGGATACGGGGTTTGGCGTAACACACACCACTGCTGTAGCAACCAGCTCCTCCCTTGCTGCTGCCGCAGGTCTCTGCAGGTACCGTAATTTCACTGCCTCTAATCCAATCCCAGCAGTTCCAGCCAAAACTTCCGCTTGTAATCTGTCTCCATGAGTTTCCTCGTGCCCGTTTTATGGGGCTCCTCGCTGTCTCCAAGGATAAAGGCAAATCTGGATGTTGTTTCTATTTTTGTTTGGTCGACAGCACTCGGAAGTGGTTCGGCACTGATTTGGCTCAGGGTGTCTTCGCGATTTTTCCAGTGAAACCTTGAACTTCCCAGCCTGGGTTCTTCCAAGGAAGGCACGAGAATCCTGGACTTGAATAAAATTTGGACAGATTTGGAGCTTGAAATCCTGATCACCATCAGCCCGGGCTGACCCAAGGTGACTGCAATCATGTCCTTTAGGGGTTACAGGTTCCCTTGTCTCCCTTGCACTGTTAGTGTCAAGCAGCAGCCTTAAAATAAATCCATCCAAGGGAACAGGACAGCTGGAAAATGAACTTTTAAAAAAAAAAAAAAGCTGGGGAATGGGGCTATAGATGTGCCATAATTGACAGCTCTTCGCAAAACTTGCAGCTGAGCAGCAGGAGACAACTCCGCTTGTTTGTCTTGTATCGGATGCCCCCCTTTGGGCCAAGCAGAGGAAATGGAAATTATAACCCTCCTGAAAGCAGCAAAGCATGCCCAGGAAAAAGCCATTTACGGAAGGCAGGGAGAGAATGAGATAGAGGCACGGCCAGGAGGAGGCCGGAGGAAAAGCAGGGATCTGGCTGAGAGTGCCGGGCAGCGCCGGGTCCCAGAGCGACAAAGACAAATTCCCCAGGGGGCCAGAGCGGACTGTGTGGAATAATTTGCAATCCAGGATGCTGCTGACAGTTCCTGGAATGAAAACAAGGCTGTGCAGGGAGGCTCCTCAGGCCTCTGGGACCAGAGCGGGCAGGTGGAGAGCGCTGATTGCAGCCGTTGGTGTTTCTAACCTCACTTGCTTTGAGTTTTCCCTGCTAAACCCCAAATGAGGAGGTAATTCCTTTTCAGGTTCTGAGCTCTGGGGAGAATCAGTGGCACAGGACAGAGGAAAATAGAACTGATTCCTTTGGAATGGACAGCGATGGTTTAAAATGTTCATCAGCCCACAGCCGGAGGGCTTGAGGTCAAAACTGACTTCAGGGCTCCCTAAAATGCTGCAGAGTCCCGAAAATAAATTTAGGAAATGAACTTATTGAGGCATTTTTCTTGGCCAGTTGATGGAGCAGGACCCTTTTATTCACCTTAGAGGGACTGCATCTACCAGATCTTGTGATTTACATCCAAAGACTTTTTTTTTTATTGATTCCAAGAAGAGCTGAGAGTTACAAGCTCAGGTAGATTTCTACACCATAACCATCCCTATTTTTGCTGCTTGAATCCCACCGAACACAGCTTAACTCCTGAAGTATCTGTGCGGGTGCTGCCTGGGACAAATTCTGAGCTGAGTTTGACGCTGGAAACAGGGGAAGCGTGCAAGGATTTTCCTGGAAAAGGCAAGTCAGTAAGAGGGACACCTTAGGCAGCATTTGATTTATCAAATCCATCATAGGGTGTGGAATGTAAGTTAAAAACCACTTTGCCCAGGCTATTTTGGGTGAAAATTCCAGTGCTGTGCAAAGCGCACCAAGTCTTCAGCTCAGTCAGAAGGAGCTGGGTTGGACCCGCCGCCCAGAAGAGCAACTCCAGCTGTTCCCAGCCCTGCAATAACCTTGGGCTGAAAGGAAGTTCACTGCCCATGGATGGAACAGCACCATTTCTGACGGGCAGTGGGGGTTTCGCTGCGAGGAATCTCATCCAACCTCTGCCCTGGGCTGACCTTGCTCGGTTTGTGAAATCCGAGAGGACGCCGGCCCTCGGTGGCCCAGCGGGTGTCCAAGTGCACTTGAGGAATGCCAGCGGGCAGAGAAGCTGGGTAAATGGCTGAGAAGGCAAAGTTTCCTGCTCTGTTATTGTTAAAAACACTTCTATAGGATCCTTTCTTGGAGAGGTCATTTTGATTTGTTTCCCCGTGCGCTTTTGTCAAAAGCCAGTTTGGCATCCGATACCTCGTGCAATGTATAATCCCCGTGGTCCAGAGAGCCCGAGAGCGCCAGGAAATCCAGAATCTTGGCATGGACGTGGGGCCAGCTCCCATAACACAGCTCCGCCTGACTTTTCTGTGTTTGTGGGGTCTTTGTGACCCCGGGGTACGCGGTGCGCTCGGGAATCAGCTGTGGGCTCTGGCCCAGAGATTCCCCCGCCCCTCCCGCCTGGTGCAACCTGCAGGAGCGCCGCACAAAGAAGGTTTGTTCTTTCCAAAGAAGTAAATGAGGGCTGGGAGGGATAAAACTTGGACTGTTGCCCCCCTGAGGGGAGGGGAAGAGAGGTGCTGGCCGAAGAAGTGATGGGTTGGTCGCAGCTCTTTGAGGCCTTAAAGCATCTCTGCAGCGGGAGGTGCGCGGGGATAAACTGGGGATGGGAAGTCCTGAAGGATCTGCCTCACGCAGGCTGTGGATCCACGGATAAATGGCATTTATGATGGCATTGCACCTCCATGAGCTCCATAATTCATCTTCTCATCACCTCAGCCTCTGAACAGCCTCTGAGTTCCTGACTGGAATTATCAGAGTTACTGCTCTGTGCTCTCAGATTTCCCAAAGAAATTGTTCTTCCCCTTTTCCTGTCCAGAGTGACCTGAAGCTCAGGATGGGATCCAAATAACATCCATGTGAAAAGGCTGCACCACACAGGGAGCACGGAGCGGATCATTTTGCTTTATGGAACATAAACATGTTGATAATATTTGAATTACTTCAGCTGACATCCCCTTTGTGGAGAGGATAAAATATTGCAGTCACTTGAGCAAATGTTATCTCCTGTTTTGAAGGAGTGATAGAATCAACTGCCAAAATTCAGTGATAAAATCAACTGCCAAAATTCAGTGATAAAATCAGCTGTCAATCTTCAGTGATCTGGTGGGAGCAGACAATGTAAAATGGGATTTGGACAGGTGGAAGAACTTCTGGTTCCCATCAGCTGAGGACTTGATCCCTGGGAGCTTTTCCTGAAGGATTCTACCTCAGCACTGTGGGTAGCACTGTGAGTCCACAAATATATTCTTAGTGGACCTAGAACCACCCCCTTCTTCCTTCAGGAGACTTACAGAGCTGGAATTCCACACCTCAGAGACTTCCTTTCCCCAGACAAATTAGAGCAATTAAAAATAATTTAGATTATTAACTGCAGCCATGCATGGAGAGCACTCACAGGAGCAATGCAATTGGAAAAAGCAAACATTGGTGCACATGGAGAAGACTCAGATTAATGGTTCCTAATTAATCCGAAACTGTCACAGATAAATTTTGTCCCTCCCTCGCTCTCTAGCAGGAATTAGAGACAGGGAGCTTTCGCAGGACAGGCCTGATGTTAAATAAAGCTGACATTGGCAGCTGTCAGTCCCGACTAAAAACTGATGATTGATAAGAAATCAAATCAATGAATGAGAAACTATCATTCTTCACAAATCAGCTAGAAGTGGTAACTTAGGAAGAAACTAAAATCTAAATTCTTTCCAATTTTGGGAGAATTAGGATGTTATTCTAGAACGATGAAACCCATTTTTCTTTAGCTAGAAAATGGTCAAAAGCCAGTATTTCTCCAAACGTGCAGCATGTGGTGCTGAAAACAAAACACATCCTTGATTTCTGTTGGGAAATAGATCCTAAATGTCAAATTCATCTCATCTGACCTCATTATTCATCTCACCAAGGTTCTTTTGATAGAAAAGATCTCTAGATCGCTGTGGAATGGGAGATGAACCCCTAAAGGGTGATTCCTCCTTTCTGGAGGTGCCTGTTTTTCCCCAGAATAAAAATAAAGCCAAGAGTGACCAGCTAAGCCTTAAAAGTCCCATCCAGATTCCACGGTTAATGGGCGAAGTGACTTTCACCAGGAAGGGCAGGAGAAAAGTATTTATGCCACGAAAATCAGGGAATTCGGTGAGTAGAAGAGGAAGGGATTTCCACCAGGAGGTGAAAATTGTTCCAAGGAACAGAACCACAATTTCTCCTTCTAATCCCAGTTTTGTTCCTTTCCACATTCAGGAGAGCCAAGCCCCCTGTTCTGCAGCTTAATGCGCTGAGATGAGGAGACACAAAAGTGGGATGATCCCATATTTCAGCAGGGAAAGCCCAGACAGGGGTATGAGCGTGGCTTTCAGGCTGTGAACGTGCACTGAGCCCAGGATGAGCAGGACCATGATTTTATGTTTCCCATGCTGAGAGTTTTACCCGCACGGGAAGCTCACCCCTCTCATGATGTGCTGGGTTCTGTGAATCCACAAATCATCCAGGCTCTGTTCGTGTTGTTTTTCCAGTGCAGCAGAGCTGGGGATTCTCTGTCCCAGGACTGGGCATCCTGCAGCTGCTGCTCCGGTGGGAAGGCCTGGTTAAATGACCACATTTTAATTTTCTCTTTGAAATTTCGGGGTAGCTGAAGAAGACAGTGGAGCTGTCATTACAGAACTGACTTATCAGGAGATAAGGAATGCATAAGACAGGGAGTAAATCTTTTGCAAAACTACTTCGTGGGGTGAGGGTTGTGGCTTCCCCACCTTCACCCCTGGATCCTCTTTCAGGGTATCCACAGGCCTACCTTTGTCTTTGGGTCATGAGACCAGATTACCTGGGGCTTCAAAACACTCCAGGATGCAAATCTTCACGTATCCAAGGCGTGGCATCCCAGGGGATCTACAGCTCAGAGCATGGAATTCCTGTGGCTGAAGCTTGAATTCAGGCAAGAAAAAAATCGGTCAACCTTGACCTGCTCAGCTCAGGGAAGATCTGGGAAATCTTTGCAGCGCAGCTCTGGCTGCGCTCCGTGATTCATGGGGATATGAATCTCCCCGTGCCTGCGAGGACCAGGCAGCTCTGTCAGCAGTGGCAGAATTAGGAGGAGTTGCAGGAAGAAGGGATAAATGTGCTTGAACCCAACCGCAAGCCCTCGGTTACATTCCTGCCGGGGAACACAGGAACCAGCCCGTGGCATCACCGGGAATCTGATCCCCATCATCAGTTTATTAAAGCTGCGTCTTAGAAATGCACGCACATAGTGGGGATAATTCCTTCCATTCCAGGGATCACTGGGTAAAGTTTCGAGACCGAGTTAAGAAAGGTCAGGGGAGATGATCATAGGGTGTCTGCTGGCTTCGGTGTCTCCAAATCTCTGTTGGGATTTAGAAGGAGCCAACACATTTTCACTTGGAAGTTGGGATTGAAATAGAGATTTGTTAACGTGCTCCTCTCTCTTTCTCTCTCTTTCCTCTGCGTATCAGCTAATCAGCATCAGCACAGAAATATTTCTTGTCTTCCCCTCGTACTGCCCCACTCCTCATCTCTCCTTCCTCTGGCTTTCAGAGCTGTGACAGCCAAAAACCCCACAAAACTAAACCCCGGTCCCAGCAGGGAAAGCAATTCAATCCCACACCCCCCTCTGCCTCCCTCTCTGCCCCAAATCCACTCCGGACTCCAGCTGAACACGAAATATTCCATTATTCAGCAAAAGGCAGACAAGCTGAATATTTATTGGTGTTTCCAAGCACAGTCTGCACAGCACCGCTATCCTAAGGATTAGAGAAACCATGGAAAAGCTGGGCAAGGCTGGGGAGCGATGCCACCTCTTTTCCTGTGCCTTCATGAAAGAAGCGCCTTGAAGGTGCTCTGCTGTTTCCCCTCTCTTTGGAAAATGGCACCTGGCAGCGGAAAATATGGACAAACTTTCTGTTCACTTCAGTTAACGACGAGCTGAAAGGTTCACGGGTACCTGCAGGGCTGAGGAGTCAGAAACGTGCAAACTTCATTGGTGCCGTTCAGCGAAGTCAGGGACACATCTGGGGGCATAAATTCGGGGTATCACGAAGGCTGATGGACTTCTCGGTGATAGGATAAATCCCAAGCTGTCCCTGCTGAAAACCGAGGGCCTGTAGAGGAGCGGGGCTTCCACTTTTTTCCCCTGAAATAATCCACATTTGTAGCTCATGCTCACATCGGGAAAAACTTAACAGCTTGGGTTTGATGCCAGTGACGGTACTGAGCAACTTGGCAAGGACCCCTGGCAAAAAGCCAAACCCTTTAAAAATAACGGCACCACCAATAATTATGCAAGATTCCAACTAAAATGCTGGGCCACTGCATGGGAGCAATCCATTGGCCACGGGCTACTGGGAATTTCGGGAGCAACTGGTTGGGCTGCTCTGATTTATTCAGCAGATCAGCTGCAGTCGCTCTGTGACTGAACACCAAGTTCTTTGCTTGCCCTCAAGTGAAATTATTCTTGAGGTCAGCAGAGGTATAGAGATCCAGGCCAAGTGGGAATCTGGCACAGCCGTTCCCAGTACTACAGCTACATTTTCCATGACTTTTTTAATTTACTCTTTTTTTTTTTTTTTCAGCAGAGAGTGCAAGTTTCGAGGAGAAAATGCTGCTTTCTGTGCAAAAGGAGTGATTCAGCACATCGGAGGCAGGCAGACAGAAAGACAGATAATAGGGGAGAAATCAGGTGTGTCAGCTTTGGCTGACAGAGATTGGAACATTTCTCTGTCCTAAATCAGTCAAATTGTTGTCAGTTTGAAACAAACACGATGAGCTGACACTGATGAGCTGTTTATTGCGGAAGCCAAGGAGTCTCCAGCTCTTTCCTCGCTCCGGATTTTCAGGTGAATTCTCTAACCATTCCATTAAAGATTCAGCCTCTTTTTTCCAGCCCCAGGCAGCTTTTCCTTCTTTTCCTTGTTCAGATATATCCCGAAAAGAAGGGACAAAGGATTAACTTGTTCCTGCTCCTTTTGTCCAGGCCCGGTGTAGGACTGCAGCTCCAAATCCTCAGGGCTGGGGTGGGAATTGAAGCCGATTCTCCCACTTATTTTTTGGTGACACATCCAAAAACTTTTCTTTGCCATATCAGGATCACCTCCTCCTCGGGTCAGTCCCTTAAATGCAGCAGTCCCTGCTCCTAAACTCCACTGGTTTATCAGTCGGGATATGCCTTGGAGCAACTTCTCCAAGGGACTCGTTCAGAGGAGCAGCAACACTCCAGCCCTCAGATGAGCCGAGATGTGACTCCTAGGTCAGCAGGGAAGACGTTTGGGGAAGTAGGAAGCACCAGGAAACAAATTTTAATACTTTAATTGTTTTTGCATGGGTGTTTAAAAGCATTTGACCCAGTCAAGGGTAAATTTTTTCATTCAGTTCTTCATGGGCGTGTGCTGGACCTGAATACGGCGTATAATTAAATTTTGGGGTGTGGCTCTCTAGAGGTAAAGCTGAATTTTTTAGGTGGTTGTGGAGGGAGGAACAGAGGATGCTAAAACACTCAAAGTCTGGCTTTCCCCTTCTTTTACACGTCCAAGCCTGACCTCTTGACCTGTCCAAGCAATTCACTCTAAACCTCTACAATCTGTGGAGATGAATTACCCAAACTTGGATTTCTGGGACTTTAAATGAATCCAAGCCTGTAAGTCCAATATATGCACGAAATCAGCAAATAAATGAGATGTGCCATCTGCTTTTTGTCTTTGGCCCTGATGTTTTTTCATCCCTGCATGATTTTGCAACAAATAGTTGTAACTATTGGCAGAAGGAAGGTGGATGAGGGAGGGCAGGAAAAATTCATCTCAGTAAAGCTTTTATAACCTTGTTAGCAGTGCTGTTAAAAATGCTCTCCAAGTAGTTATCAAGGTGTTTCGCCTCCTGAAATTTGGATTTGTTGAAACTTCGCAGCAAAAATAGCTTGGAGAAGTGAAATTAATCACGGCATTTTTAAAAAAGAAAAACAAACCCCTCCAAAAAAACAAAGAGAAGAATTGTGTGAAAATATAGAAAAGAAGAAAAAATAATCTATATTGAGACCAGGGAAATGTTGGTATTGCTTCAAGAATTGTTTTAAAAACCTCCTTACAACACAAACAAGGTCTTGCTAAATGTTTAACTAAAACACCTTTTGGTTTCAGACTTCTGCAGGCTTTCAGCAGGTTTTCTGGGGGATCTGGAACCAGGACAATTCTGCAGGAGGGACTGTTTTTATAATATATTTGGGCCTGGGAAATAGAAATCTCCAAATAATGTGAGCTCATGTGGATTTCTCCCATGGATTCCTGACCCACCTTTCAGTGCAACTAAGCCAACTTTTCATCTGCTCCATATCAATGTCACAGAGGCACCTCCAACTTCTACCTGAACCAAAATATTCCCCGTCTAAAATGCAGATTAATCACGGCGAGGTGCATTAGCTGGCTACTGGTGTTTCCCGAGGAGTTCTGCACATTTAAAAGCTCAGCAGGAGGATTTATTGCCTTATTTTCCAAGCCCTTTTTCTTTCCATTATCTCAACGCCTTGCCCAAGTGACCCTCTGATGGTGATACACATAAATACAGCCCAGACATGCCCAGCCCGTGATTAAATACCCTGATAATTTTGAGGCCCTCCAAGAGATAGGATTTCACACTATCACAAATCCTGCTGCAGTCAACCAGTAGCCACAATCAATTACTTGGAGCGGCCGCGCTCGCGTTCCTCCTCCAGAGTTTCTTGATCGGGTGCCAGCAGCGTTCAAGGCCTATCGCTTTCCAAAGGCAGGGAAAAGAGCAAACTCCCCCAGAGATAGCCTCAAAACCAGATAGGAACGCTCTGCTGGCAGGAGTGGCACTGAAACAGCCCCTGACCGAGGGGTGTGCGGGGCTCCAAGCAAACAGTTAACCCCCGAATCCATCCCGCGTCCCGCCGACGGACCGAGGGAACAAACTTGGATAAAGCGCCCAAGTGACTGGGAGCCCCAACCAGTTCCAAGAATGCTCTGGGGACCAGAAAGCTTTGGCTGGGTAGGATTTCAAGGTCTTGTCCACAAGGATCCACAATTAAAATTTCTTGTGCTAAAGTTTCATGGTGAAATGAAAACCCTGGGATTCCAACGCTTCCCCGCTCCCCCCCCGCCCTCGCCTTCCAAACACCACTCACAATGCTCTGTGGAAGGAAAAGAAAACCTCCAGTATTTTGGCAATCAGCTCTGCCCTCCTTTACATATTTCAATTCCATCTTCTGGAAGAGCTGTAAATCGTTCCTCCTGTTTTCCTCCCCCTCCTTGTTCTGTCTTCGGCCTGCTTGGCCGTGCAAGCGCGGTGTTCATGTTACTTGCACGCATAGGAAGTGATGTTTAAAGGGAAAGGGAACAGAAGGTTTTTCTCCTCCTTTCTCTCCTCGGCTTTGGGGATTCACTGATAAGGGCTGGGAAGTGATAACTGGCTTGGAGCAGCAACAGTGTGGCAAACAGGGTTAGGGAAGGGATCATTCCCCTGTGCTGGGCACTGCTGAGGCCACACCTTGAATTCCGGGGTCACTTTGGGCCTCTCATGACAAGAAGGATTTTGAGAAGCTGGAGCGTGTCCAGAGAAGGGAACGGAGCTGGGGAAGGGGCTGGGGGACAAGAAGGGAGCTGGGGAGACTCAGCCTGGAGCAAAGGAGGCTGAGGGGGGCCCTTGTGGCTCTGCACAAGTCCCTGACAGGAGGGGGCAGCCGGGGGGGTCGGGCTCTGCTCGCAGGGAACAGGGACAGGAGGAGAGGGAACGGCCTCAAGCTGGGCCAGGGGAGCTTTAGATTGGATATCAGGAAATGTTTTCCATATAAAGGGTGGTTGAACATTGGAAGAAGCTGCCCACGGCCAGCAGAAAAAGGGCTATGATGCTTGTTATTTATTCAGAACACACATTATTATAATTCCAGAGGCACTGGGAGCAGTTTGGAGCCATCATCTGTACCAGATCAACCAATGCTTCACTGGCCTGCAGGTGGAAAAAACAAATTATGGGTCACGAATCCAAGCTGCAAATGGCTCATGGCTGGGAATTCAAAAGGGCTCCAGAAGGTGAAGGTCAGCTCCCCAGACCAGGTGACCTCAATCCTCGTCTCTCATTTGTCAGAATATTCGAAATATTCCTCTCCCTTCCTTGGAGATGCAATGATGGACTCTGCAGGAAAACCCCGGGCAGCTTATGAGTATCAAGCAATGTTTTTAAAGTTCTGTGGCTATTCATATTCAGGAGATGTGGGCACAAAAATTTAGGAAGAAAGCCCCACGCCATATTTTTAGAATAAAATATTTTTTCCTTCCCATTTCTCAGGTGAACAAACTTGAATCCTCTCAAAACATGATGGGATTTAAAGCTGATTTTGGTCTTTTTGTATAGGAAATTTAGACAAGAACTACTGATTAAATTTCTTGTTTTATTTCATTGAAATGTTAAAAGAGGAAGATTTTTTTTTCCTCTCCAGAAATGTTCCAGTCTCCATGAAATTTTCAGTGGGAAACTCTTCTGCAGTGGAGAATGAAGTGACCAAAGAGAGAGAATGAGTCATGTCCCCTCTAATTTAGGAAGTGGGGTCAACATGATCCCACGGGATGTGGAAGAACGAACTTCAAGTCCCTCACCGGCACAGCCTGGACTTGTGTCCCAAAAAATTCCCTTCTGCACCCCCAGAGTAGTGAATTCCTGGCAACTGTTGCGCAAATATTCCCCCAATCCCCCTCAACCTGCTGTGGTGGCACGGATGTGTTTTGGGGAAGGTTCAAACAGGTCCTTTCGCAAGCGGCTTCACTCCCACATTATCCGTCTGTGGGAAGCTCGTTCCATGGCCTCATCCCTCTTTGGCAAGTCTGGGGCGGTTTCGGGCCAGCTCCGTGATGAAGTGGTGGATCCAAGGCGCTTGGATTTGCCCTTGGCCTCGGCTTCCCTGTGACGTCCTCTCCACTGCCAAATTAATGTGCAGTTTGGGAGGGTGAGAGTGCCTCCAGCTGCCAGGGGCTGTGGAGATGGGATAATTACCCTGAGGAAACTCCCGACAGCCCAGAGCTGGAAACTGTGGCCTCGATGGAAAGGAAAATCATTGTAGCCATGTAAACATGCGCTGATGCCCTTCAAGACTGGCCTGGTTTTCACCAATTTTTAACCTCGTTCAGCTTTGAAGTTTGGTTTGGATTTTTGTGCCAGAAGCTCGGGGTGCAGCAGAGGGGAACCTGTCCGTGTGTTTTGTTGAACGAAACATCAAATAAATGGAATAAAGAGGGAATGAGAAAGTAGGAGAAATCAGACAAGGATGGGTTGGATCACGGTAAAACAACACTTTATCTGTGACAATCAGATTAATTAGGACGATTAACGGGACTTTTTGATTGCAGCATTGCTGTAACTCCCCATTTCTACGCAAGGTCTGATGAGTTTAAGAACCAGATCCATTTTGAGTCTGTTTCTGGACAATGGAATTGGAATCCTGGAAGTCAGATATGCAAATAAACAATCATCTCTTTCCTCTTGTTTTGAATTAAAAGGTCAATAGCACCCAAGATCAATTGAGGGGTGCAAAACATGGTGGTATTCGGTACCTATAAACCAGATGAAATCCATCCGCTTGGAAGAGGAGGGAATTTTCCCGTTGGTTTCTCCACTGAGGCAAACCTTGATTAGAGACCGGAGAGTTCAAATGTGGTGGCAGAAGGACAGGAAAAGTCTCTGTAGTCCCAGATGGAGCAAAAAAATCAACCTCAAAAAAAAAATCAACCTCAGTCTCAAAATCAACCAACCTGATCTTGCACACCTTGAAAAACAGATGGGATTTGTCTGACCTGATGATCCTGATGGGTCCCTTCCACAGGATATTCTATAATTCCAGGACCTGAGATCTTCATTTCAGGCCCTCTTTAAAGTCACTGCCACCAAAGGCCTCTAGCACAGAATTAATCACATCTTTTAGCTAAATCCTGCAATAGATCTGAGGATTCATCCTTGAAAAAATTCCTGGTGGGGATAAAGGGAATATAAAGGGAGCTGAAGGCACAGATGACAGGGTTTTAATGTGACATGAGATAAATTTCTTCTTGTGCTGAGAATGTACCTGCTTCTCCTCCCATTTCATGTCTGCCGTCCTCCATGAAGGGTTTCCAGAGCTCCAGAATTAACGGGAAGAGCTGATGTTACCAACCTTGTCCTGTGCACTGGACAAAATCCCACGCCGGTCACAGCAGAGCTTTACCTAATCTGGCTTCCTCTCACATCAGCCACATCTGGTGTTTTCCATCCTGCTTCCCTCTGGGTGGGGTTTATTCCCAGAGGAGGATAATCAAGACTTTCCAGCCTCCTTTTCCAGCTGCATGTTGGCCTTTCAGTTCAGAAGGGCTCAAAATTCTTCCCAAGGTCTTTATGGGAACTTCCTCTTGTTTACTGGCACACTCCAAGGTGACAGGTCTTTCAAGTCACCCTAATATGGATTTGACTTCCCAAAACTCGTGCTGCCCTTCCCATAATCTCTCTCTTTTAAATCCCGGTGATCACTTGGGCTGAATTTACAAACAGGATTTTATATGGCTGATGTCGAGTGCGAGAATTGTTCACCACACGCGCGCGGGAAAACCGTGAATCCTCTGCAGAGTGAACAGGGAGATCCACTGATTACCTTGCCTCAATTACCAATTTTCCTTAATTATTAGACCTCCCTGACAAACTGTTGATGAGCCTGCTCAATGAAACGAAGAGATTAAATATGCTAAAAATGTAAGTATTTTCAAAATCCAACGCCCCCACACGCCCAGCAGAAATTAGATTGCAGTGCTTTAGTGTGTCTCTGTGGTGTAAAAATGTGCTTTTTGTAAGCATTTTTCCTCATTTCGCTCATTTATTCGGATGCCCAGGGCTGGGGGAAGGAGCGCAGCATTTGCAACTTTCCAATTCTGTCCAAAATCGAATGTCAGGGTGTATCTGTCAACCTTCATTTCACACGAACTCGGCGTTGCAAGGAAAGATTTCTGCTCAGGATTTGTGGCTTGGCTGCTTTTCAGGCCGTTGGGAGTGATGAGGAACCCTCGGCACTGCTCTTAAACGGGGTTTAAGCTCCCTCAAGGACCCAAACTGTGGCAGTGGCCCCAAGGTGACAAAGGAACCCTTCTGTGTGGTCACATTTGTGGGGCTGAGGGCACTTTCTGGAGGCTGAGGAGAGCTCAGCTGCTGTGTGGGCATCGTTTGCATTCCCAGCAGAGCTGATTCCTTAATCCCCTTCTCCCGCTCTGCGATTCCGAGGCTCCTGTGCTCCACCTGGGAAGGCAGCTCCACCTGAGCCAGGTCTGAGCGCGCTGCAAGCTCAGTCCAAGGCAGAAATCACATCTCCCTGCTAAGGTTTCACTCTTTGTATGGCTGGCATGGAGAACCTCTTAGGAAAGGAGCCAATTGTCGTATTACATGTGCTGCTTGTCCAAGAGGAATTTTCTTTGCTTTCTCCTGTTTCTCTAGGAAGTAGCCACAAACGTCCAGTGTAAGGTTACTGGGCCCACGCAAAAAAAAAAAAAAATTATCAGATTTTAGCAGCTATTCCTGGAACTACAATATTGTTTTGTCTTTTTTTCTGAACTGAAATGACAGCAGCTCAGGTGTCAATTTTCACGTTGAGGGCTGGTTGTTTTTTTTTTTCCCCCTAGGAGTTCAAATTTTACAAAGATGACAAAATGACAAGGAAAGGTTTGCATGGTGGAGGATCAATTGTTTTTTTTCTTGGTCATAGAGCCGAATCTTGATTTCTAAAGATCAAAATTCAGTAATGATTATGGTCCTCTTGGGAAAAAAATAATAGATTCTCCCCCAAGTCTGTCCTGGAGGAAGAGATCGGGACAGGCTGAGGACGTTGTAGTGTCTGTGAGGTGTTTCATGGAGGGGCTCTCTGGAGGGTGAAGGCTCAGAGCAGATGGGCCCCTGCTTTTAGTCCTCACCACTTCGGGAAAGGGGAAGGAGTACAGAGTCCCCAAGGACACTTCCCACTGCTGTGCCATTTCTTGTCACCTGAGGCGTTTCAAGGGTGGCATTTTTGGCCCATCCTGGGGTTCTGCACAAGCCCAGAAAATCAAATCAAAGCTTCCTCTGCTTTGTCTGTCTTTGTAAAGAGCGTGAAATACGAGATGTTGGTCTTACTGTGGCTCACCCTTAAATTTCAGATCAAATGAAGATGACACAGGAGAAATGTTGACACGTTGGAGCGAGTCCAGAGGAGGCCACAGGGATGCTCCAAGGGCTGGAGCCCCTCTGCTCTGGAGCCGGGCTGAAATAGCTGGGGGTGTTCTCCTGGAGGAGCTCCAGAGAGACCTCAGAGCCCCTTCCAGAGCCTAAAGGGGCTCCAGAAAAGCTGGAGAGGGACTTGGGGCAAGGTCTGGAGGGACTGGACACAGGGAATGGCCTTAAACTGAAGGAGGGTGGGTTTGGATTAAATATAAGGAAGAAACTCTTCCCTGGGAGGGTGGGGAGGCCCTGGCACAGGGTGCCCAGAGAAGCTGTGGCTTCCCAATCCCTGGAAGTGTCCAAGGCCAGGTTGGACAGGGCTTGGAGCACCCTGGGAGAGCTGAAGGTATCCCTGCTCCTGGCAGGGGGTAGAGGTGTATCCCACCGCTGTGGCAGCTCTGATTCTTCCATGGTTTTCAATATCAGCATTGGAAAAGCAGCCTAGTGAAGAGGTGACTTAACACGCGTGAATTAAAACTCCTGTGAGGCAACCCAGGAATATTTCTAAGGTGAAATTTTTGCTTTTGTCTGGATTACTTTGCTTCTTACGTTCTCAGTTTGCTTTGTCACACGTGCGTCGCTTGAATCCCATCCATTCTGTCCCAAAGCCGAGATGTCCCAGTGAGGAGGATGTTGGCTTTCGCTTCCCAGACAGCAGAAAGAGCAGGAGAAACACCTCCAGCACGGGTGAAAGTTGCCTGTGCCGAGGCCTCTTCCTCTCCAAAGGGATTAGAACAGGACCTGAAGATGGCAACGCTCCCAGTCGATCACCCCCGGGTCAAAGCGGGATCAGGCTGACCCGTTTGGCACGGAGCAATCCACGCTTCGGGAAATGAGGGTGAGCATGGATCCAAACAATGCCCCTTGGTTCAGGGAGTAATCTCAGTGCTTTGGAGCTGGGACAGGCTCCAACTGTGTGAGCTGCCTTGGTTTGTTGATTGCTGGGTTCAGTTTTTTCTCTATTTAGCATTTTTCCCCTCTTTTCCTCCCCTCTCCGAGTGAATCTCAGCAAATCTGACAAGCCCAGCAGACCCTACCCTCACTACCCGCCCTGATCTGATTTAAACCCCTGCCACTGCTGCTGGTACCAGCGCTGAAAAAAGAACTGGCTCCTGTTCAAGTCCTTCTCCTTTCCAAATGTTTAGGGATTTGGAGCCCATACATACAATTACTGCGCGTTTCTCGGGAAGAGAAAATAGCCAGCAGCTGTTCAGTGTCTGATCAATTATGAGCTGAGGAAGAGGAGTGGAAGAGAGGGGGGCTCTTGGTCAGAAACCTGCACACAATTAGGAAACAACGCAGAGAGTGGGTGCTCGGGAGATGTGGGAAGGCCAGAGACCCTGGAAGTGAGTCCTTAGGGTGACACGTCTGCAGTGGTCTCCTCGACACGGAGAGAAAATTGCCTGTTTCAGGCTGTAGGTGAATTTTCGAAGGATTTGGCAACATGGAGGAGGCAGAGGAGCCAGTCCGAGTCTGGGAACATGAACAATGGAAAGGAATTTTGGTAAGAGGGGATCTTGGAGCAGATCTCCTGCCCCAGCCAAGCACTGCGCTGTCTTCGGTGGCAGCTTGGACAACCAGCTCCATGTGGAGTAATAAACGCGGACAACTCGGCCTGCGAGACAATTCCTGCCTCAGAGGCTCCGTCCAGCTGCCCCCGCACAGGTGCTGAGTGTCATGTGAGAAGCCCAAGGGAAAGACACACCGGGCTGGCAAATATTGTAAAGTATCTTAAAATATTTATTCCGTAGAAGTCTTTGAAAAGGGATTTTGAAAGAGGGTTAAATCTAGAGACTGGAAGGTTTCCCAAAGAGCAGTGGACTCCCACATTTGCATGAAAGAATTCAGCCCAAAATCTCCATTTCTTTTGGGATGAAGAAAATATTTTGTCTCATAGTTTACCTGAGGTGACTTGAGATGATAACGGGGTGAGAGATCCTTCACTTCTTAGCATCACCCAGCACCACATCGTGGGATCCTGGAATGGTTTGGGTTGGAAGGGACCTTAAAGATCACCGAGTCCCACCCCTGCCGTGGGCAGGGACACCTCCCACTGTCCCAGGGTGCTCCAAGCCCTGCCCAGCCTGGCCTCGGGCACTGCCAGGGATCCAGGGGCAGCTACAGCTTCTCTGGGCAACCTCTTCCAACACGCGCCCTTTAAGTCACAAGACATGATCTGAGCAGGCCCCACTGACTCAGATTTTGGATGACACTCACATTTGCCTGAGATCCAGGTGGCACCTCTTTCACGGATAATCTGTGTCTGAGAGCCAAAGGATGGTTGAACATTATCTCATATCCCAGAAATCTGGGATGAAACTGGAGGGAGCTGTTTGTTATTGACTGAATGAACCCATTAACCAAATTTTTACGGAGATTGTGGGTTCATCTTGAGGATGCCCAAAATTTTGACGTATTCTAGAGTGTATCCTGTGCAACCTTGACAGAATCTCAGCAATTATCAGAGAAATTAAAGCAGTTTTCCCGCAATCCCATTCCCAGAATGGTTGGGACTGGAAGGGGCCTCTGGAGAACACCTACTCCAACCCTCACCTTAAACCACCTGGAGTAGCTTGCACAGAATTGTGTCCCAGGAGGGTTTTGAATCTCGAGGAAACTCCAGAACCTCTCTGTTCCAGCCTGTCCCAGTGCTCTGTCCCCCTCCAAGTAAAGATGTTTTCCCTCTTATTTGGATCAGACTTTCCCTCGAAGTCTGTGCAGTAATCAGCGATAAAATGAGCACGGGAGTTTGCATCCGGTTCCAGTGAATGAGAATAAATGGAAACCACCGGTACCTTTGGGCAAAAATGAAAACGTTTCCAAAATTAGTCATTTTTTTGGGAAAAGGCTCGGTGAAACCTGACGGTTGAAAATGTGTCAGCGTGTGGTTACGGGGACTGAGATCTTTGTAGCTGATGAATTTAATTGCATCCAGCATCCAGAAATGTGATTCCATACTCACATGAAGCTGCAGAAAGACGGAATCTGTCCCTCCTTCCCACAGCAACAGAAGCATTCAGTAAGTTCTGCTCAGCAGTGTCATCACCATGGATACATTAAATGTTTGTGTGATTTTACCTGAAGTCTCCATTCCCTTGCAATTACATAAGATTATTTATCTTCATTAAGATTATTCATCTTAATTATACATAAGGTGCTTTTGATCAGGAACACCTGAAAACGTGACCAAAAACACTTTCAGTGTTTCAGAAAAAGAGATTTGCATTGCCTTAAAATAGATTTATTATCTCACCTAACTACAATAATATAAAATTTAGATATTTAGTCAACAGAGCTCTCTGCATCACATATATTCAGTGGAAAAAGCTAAAAGGTTTTAATTTGAACCTAAAACATATGGGAAGAACCTTCCCCTGGACATTCCAGCTTTTCCATTGTCTGGAGACTTGTAGACAGTTGGTTTTGAATAGACATCCAACTCTTTGATGCATCGGGTTAGGTGAGAATCCACCTTAATTCCAATCTAATTTCTTCCCAGGCTCTTTCTGATGGAATTCATCCCTAAGATGACAGAGGAAATCTGCTGAACCAGATGTCTCCTTGGGCTACGTGAGAGCTCCAACGCATTTTCCCCCAGAGCCTCGGCTTGGTGCTGAGCTCAGTGCAATAAAACGGGTCGGGCACGGGTTTTTTAGATTAGAGCTGCAATTGAATTCAAGCTGATTTCCCAGAACGCTGATAGCCCTCCTGGCTCTGCCAACTCACATTCAAAGGTCGTGGCTCTTCGGTGCCATTCAGATTAAACCCACACTGTTCTAACGATCAGGGAGCCCCAAACACCCAGGGAGCTCCAGCCATTTATAGTTATTTATGGAATTATATCCTGGTTCCGTCATGACAATGCAAAGGGGAGTCAAAGATGACAAACTGCCTTCTCAGATATCCCAGATCAGATTTTTCCATGGTGCTGTTGCAGTTCCCACTCTCCCCAGCTGACTCGACACCACCTCTGCCACTCCTCTTCCCTGGCTCAAATAAAACAGCTCCCGGAGTTCTTCATTCCCCCTGGGGAGGGACCTGGGCCTCCCTCCACTCCTGGTGAGTGATGTGGGCTTCATCCCTCTGCTCCCCTGAACGTGCCACAGAACCATCACAGACATTCTGGTCTCCAGACTTTTCCTTCTGGTCCTTCAGCTTCCTACCTCAACAAGAACCATGGGGCTCAGGGAAAGACTGGAACGTTCCCCTCGTCAATCCTCAACTTACGAATGTATTTTTCAAGACTTGTGGCTGTTGTCACCTGAACATGGAAAGTGTGCCTGTTTTCTGACCTCCAGGATTAGCACAGCCCGGAGATGCTTCAACAGGCACTTCCACAACCCCTAAAATTATTGTCAGTTGAGCTACCAAAGCTTCCAAGATATTCATGATGGGTTTTTCCTATAATTTTGTGTTTTGGGCCCAACTGTGTCTGTCAGAGGTGATTTGTTTCAAAATACAAATTTTTTTTGTTTAGCAAACAGAGATTGAAACTTTTCAAAACTAGATTATGAAAATTTTTGGCCGAAGATCTGCTGGTAGACTTAAGGAAGTTGACAAAAAAGTTCTACTTTATTTCATGTTTCTTAGGAAAATTAAGTTGGTGTTTGGGGAAAGGCAAGTGAGCAGAACTACTTTAATTTCTTAACTTTTGTTACTGAAGTTGCAAATAAATTAGTTTAGCAGCTTTATTCAGAAACATGCAATGACCATTTCTTCTACTCCTCTTTTTGAAAGCTGGTCCATCAAAGATTGGAAGAAATCCGTGCCAAGTTTTTTGGATAGTCCAATGGGGAGATAAGCACCTCCAGAAGATGAATCTTCCCAACTTCCAGTAGACATTTAATATAAGTAAAAATAAGCATCCTTTGGAGATGTGTTTGTCTGCAGTGATTTTCCAGGAAGTCTGTGTGACCAGTCCAGAGCCCACACTGGATTGAAGAAAATCCCAGGACATTCATTAAATGCTCTTAACATGAACAAAATATTTTCCTTCCAATATCTTTGCTGCTGATATCCTGTGATTGTTACTTCCACAAGTCTTAGGAAAATTACAAAAAAATGCCGTAAGTTCTTCTCCGGTTGGTCAGATTCCAGATTTTCATCTCAGTCATCTTCTGCCTAAATTATTTCCCTGAGATATGTGAACCTTAGACAGGTGACATCTTCTCTCCTCACTTGGAGATGTTTACCGGTCAGGCCAGATTTATATCAGGCAGAAAACACTCAAAGCTTTCAAATTCAGATCTTTTCTGGCTGATCCCTCTTTTCCCGCAGAAGAGATTTTGGATAGGTTTGGCTGCATTTGTTATCCAAACCCATTTGATTATTAAAGGTCCCCCCTGCATATTAATTTACTTTGCATGCTATTTCAGGAATTGTTCCATTTCTTCTTCCTGTCCCTGTTCCCCCCAGCAGATACTTTCACCAGCTTCTTCTTTGTTCTCCACTATTTCCATTTTTAATAGAAAATTCCTACATCAAAGTACGATTACAACGAAAGGATAAGAGAAGTTTTGTGTACCAAGGATAACACCTGGGACTGCAGCTAAACTTGTCCAAAAGTGTGGGGATTTTTTTTTAAAGCATAGAAGCTTCATGTCCCTCTTTAATTCTTCAGATTTCCTCTCAATCAGTGAATTCCCCTCAATGCAGCTCCCATGGTTCTTGTCTCCATGGTTCTTCTTCACCAAGCTTTCACCACCAATTCCTGCTTGAAAATATTTCTATAGCTTGTTTCCCCTGGGAAATTCCTTTCTCTTCAAAAAGAAATTAAAGATTCAGCAACAATGAATTTGGAATATTGCGTAGGAGGTGCCCAAGCGGGATTAATTTTTTGTTTCATTATTTTATGCAAAACACATGAGGCAAAATTTCATTTTCTTGGATCGCAGGAAATCCTTTGTGTTTTGAAGCAGAAACATTTCTTTCAGAATATGCTGAGATTGGGAAAACAGCAAACATTGATTTGTCGGAGATGCAACTTCAACCCTTTTTCCCCTCTAAACAATTTTTTTCTCATTTCTCCTCGCTTCCACTCTTGAAATGGCATCGGAATGAACTTTCCAGTGGAGCTCCTGAAGAACTCTTCATCGAAGAGCTGGTCAGACCTCAGTGAGAATTCACTGGAATCTTTACTAGGGAACAAAAGAAGGGAACAGCTTCAAAAACATCCATGTGGAATTACAAATTGAGAATGCGCTTCTCTGAGATAAATCCTTTATTCCTTTATTCCCATAAATCCTCTATTCCAATAAATCCTTTATTCCAATACTCCCTTCTTTGATCAGCTGAGGAATTGCAGAAGGCAGAGGGATTGTCAATGCTGGTCCTGCGGAAAAACCGATGAGAGAATGGATTGTGGTCCTTTGACCTCCTCTGGAAATGATCCTTCATTCCTTCTTCCCACCACACTGCCTGGGCTTCGGGGCTGTTCCACACTGAGTGACTTCCCAGCTGTGAGACCTCAGCACTGGTGTGTCCAGGCCAGAGCAGGGAACCTGAGGGGAAAAATAAAGGCACTGGAAAAAGCAAAACGCCTCTGGAATTACCCGCACCACTTCCCGGAGCGGCAGCGGTTGGGTCTGGTAGGGAAAAGTCTCACCTTCCAGCCAAACTCTGACTCAGCCTGTCCCCGTCTTTGCGTGCCAGACCTGATCAGATCAACCTGAAATTGCTTAAACTGGGGAAGCACGGAGATATTCCAGCCAGGATCACTCTGGATAATCATAACACCCCCCCATTATTAGAGATTTCCAGTCCAGGCATGTTGGGATCCAGCGATGGCTTCAGAGTTGACACGGAATGACTCAGGGATGGAGAAAGTCCGTGCTAGAAAATGGAGTAAGAATTGTTCAAAATTGTGTTTTTCCCTTCACATCTGAATTAAAACATTAGGCCAAGTGCAAGTCTGAAACCTCCCCAAAAACACGACCCTGGAGTTAATTTTAGACAAGTTTGTAGCATGTGCTTCCTTAGTAGAAAGTTTTGGTGTGAGCGGAATTCGTGGGAAAAGCGGAATTCACCTCTGAGAGCAATAATCCATTTATATCATAAATACTAATGAACCAGGTGAGGCCACCTTTTAATTTGAGCCATGCAGGTGTCAATGTCCATATTCCCACCAAACCAGCATTCCGAGATTTATATTTAGAGATTCTTTACTTCACCATGAGCTCAGCAGCTTTGCACCTTTTATACCTCCCTATAATCAAAACAATCTAATTTTGCTCACTCTTTTTCTGCAGTAAAGTACAACTTTTACCAGTTTTTTCTCTAATGTGTGGAAGCTCAATTAGGATTTTTTTCTTAAACTCTCTCACACTTTTGGAATATTGATGCTGAGGAGACAATTTTTCCCTGACTTATTCTGCCTAAGAAAATTCAATTTGGCCTTTCAGGCTCGGTCAGAAGAACCAGGTGAAGGCAAAGCAGATGAACACCAGAACCTTTCTAGTTTGTGGTTCAAGATAAATTTGGAACAGCCATAACATAAATCCAATGAATTTTTGCTGGTGGAATTGTAATCTGAAAAGAAAATTGATGTATGGAAATCATATTACCGCTGTCTTTCACGGGCACGTTCTCAACGCTCTTTTATTTCAGGGTTTTTAACTCTTGACCTCATGGCAAATTTATCCCTCATTTAATACTTAAGATGTTTAGACCATTAGGTAAAAACAGCATTGTTATTTAGGTTACGTGTTGGAAGTCACAGTGCCTGGAAAGAATTCCACTTTGTGGTTTCCAGGCTGACTCCAGAAAATTAGAATTGCAGCGGGGCCGTCCACGGAGTTCAATTTAAAATAAAAATCCCAGCCCCAAATCCAGACTGAAGCAAACCTGAACGGTGCAAAAGTTTCAAAATTTTTGCTTCACCTCATCAACTTTTATCATTTCCTAGAGGGAACCAGGCAGGTTAATTGTGTAAAATAGACACAGACACACAGATATTTCACACATTTACGTGTGTACAAGTGCATGTGTGTGTATATATTAATTTTTCCCCCACTCTTCTTCACATCAGACCTCACCACATGGCACTAAAGCCATCATCTAATGTGGAATTATGAAGCTCATGGAATGTGGAGGATGAGCTCTTGCTTTCCTCTCGGTCACCAGGCTCCCCTTTAGCTGCTGGGGGAACACCAAACCTATAAACAGAGGCCTGCCACCATAGAAACCCCCAGACCAACTTTTCGATTTCATCAAAGTAAAATAATTGGCCTAATTTTTTTTTTCTATACATTAGACAAGAAAAATACCTGGCACGTGTGTTAAGATTTATATATTGTCCAGACCTACGTATTAGGGTTCAAAATCTGGATGGAACTCGCAAATCAGGTCATTTCTCCTAGCGGGAAAAGCCAATTTTTCTCTCCATCCAGGCTTTAGCAGCTCGTTGAGATACAAGTAGAATTCGGAGGAAGACGGTTTTTTACTCATGATGTTTCCCACTCATTGCTGTTTTAGGGCTGCATTCACAGGGACAACAGATTTATTTCCCACTCCGATTGAATTTTTCCCATTCACTTTCCCAGCTCTCTGCACACAGATTGTGCCCTCATCCCGGCTGAGTTTTGAGGATATTTTTCATTATATCCAGCTGTAATTTCCCTTCGTACAACCTGGGACTCTCCACCCTCATGCTGCGCCTCCGAGTGGCTGCAGCTCCTCCAGTTTCCGTGGCGGAAATCTGCGATTTGTCCTCCTCTTTTCCCCAAGTGTCATGGAGGGCTCTGGTTGCCAAAGGAATCGGAGGTGCCGATGTGGATGTGGATGCTTTTTCCAGGCTCCCAGGCATTTTCCACAACTTGTTCCTTCTCCGTGTGTATCCTTGCTCCTTTGTGGTGTTCGTGGAGAAATCTGGGCCTCGCCCTCTACACATTTTTGTCTCTCATTTTCCTTCATCTCCAGCACTACCACATCTTCCCATTCTCTCATCCAATGCCTCCCCCAGTGCCATTCCTTCCCAAACCTTGCTCCTGACTCAAATAAAGCTAAAATTGCTAAAGCCAAGCGATTTAGTTTGTCAATATTTGATATAAATAACTTCCTTTCCCCTGCTTGCTTCTGTCACAGCCACCAGAGATTTTTTTATACCCCTTGACACTTTTGCCTTCGTATTTGATACATCACAAGATAAAATGGGAATATGATCCACTCTTTTTCCATCAAAAACCCCATCAAATCTGATTTTCCATTGCTGTCCCTAGAACAAATCCTATTTACCAGCCTTCATCATGTTCCCAGTTCTCATCCAGCTACTCAACGCTCATCCAATCCCCGATCTCTCCCAAATTTGATGATGTTCCAGCTTCCATGCCTTGCTCAAAGGTACTTTTCCTATTTAATACAAAGTATAAAATACAAAAATATAACTGCATGTCATCCAGATCTTCATATTTCTGCCTCTTTTTTTGATTTTCATCATGACATCAGATTTCATGCTTACTATTCACACAATCATCTCCTTTCTTCCCCAGCTGAATATTCAGCCTCACCTTAGATGCCTCAAAAAGAAAAAAGGTCTTAGTTTTGGTTAAACGAGGTCATTAGAAGTTGGTCTAAATGCCATGGAAAGCTCCACGACATTCCCACTGATTTCTGCAGGCTCCAGGTTAAAGTTCACGTTTAGAACTCTCATGATAAGGTATTGATCAATATTTCTTTAACCTCATTATCACCGCAGTCCTGATCAGCTATTTATTATTATCATTAATGTCTGCTGTGCAAGAGTGGTGCTACGTGACCACAGACAAGATCCAGGCCCTGGAGTGACCCGTGGAAAAGCACAGTAAGGGACAGACTTTGCCCCGGAGAAGTTATGAACTGAGCAGAGAGCTCAGACAATGAAATTGTGACTTCTTCCGGTGTTGGCAAAGTCAACTTTACAGTCAGGGACTTGTCTGACTCCCTGTGTACCTCGGAAGTGCCCCGGAATATCAGAGCACAGAGCTGTTGTTCCAACAGGAATCCTCATTTATTATTTACATTGATGCCTTGGGTTTTAACTTTTATATTTTTCAAATCCTGTATTGCCCAGGGTGTAACTCTGAAGCTTCCTGTAGCTCGTGAGCTGCTCTCCTAGGCCAGACAGACACAACAAAGCTGCTCTGAGCTGCTATTCAGGGACGGTCAGACTGTCCCAGGCCCAAAGGTGTGAGCCAGGGCCTCTAGAGCAGTGGAGAAATTGAAGAAAGCTGAAGTTGTAATTGGTGAATTTATGCTGATATGCAAATGGACCAAACCTATAAAGGTGTGAAGAGCTCGTGACCTGCCGTCCATCTCGGGGTCCTTTTTGGAAGCAGCCTCTGGCTCCCCAGGGTGCACCTTTGAAGGCCTTTCAAATAACTCCCTGCCTTTATTCCCTTACTCCTGTCTAGTCCCTGTTTCTACGTGGCTGGAGAAGGCATCAACATCAATAAAGAGGATCCCAAGGAGACAACATTCCAGTTGGAGAACTTGATGCCAGCAGAAATTCCATGCTCATTTCCAGCTTATCCACCACTAACCCACTGACTGAAGCGCAGGTCCTTGGATCTTTTATAGACCCTGGCAATCATGCTCAAGCATGGCACGATTAGCGAATACCCGTAGCTTTGTCCAATTTTCTCTGGAATGGGATGAACCGCACCCAATGTCACCAATATTTTTGACTAGAACTCTACTGGCTACCAAGGAAGACCAGGAAGGCTGATTTCAATGGAGATGTCCAAATTAAATGTCCGACAGACACAGCTTCCCCCACCTTGGGATCTGTTTGCAGTCCCAGCTTTCCATCTGTGCTGGTGCGCCATCAAAAATCCAGAGTTGCCCGGAAAAGCAGCACCAACATGGCCCTCTCAGAGAGGAGGCTCAGCTCTGGAGACAAAATTTCCTCCCTGGTGATCGTGTTGCAAACAAGTTCTGCCTCAGAGACTCAGGGCACAAAGAACAAAAAGGGATTTGAGCAGCCGGGTGGTGGGAGAAGGGAAGTGGAGGGAGGAGGGGGCTGGAATGGGAAAGCGCAGAAACAGTTTTAAATATTTGGAATCTGCAATTGTATTTCCCCCTCCTTCCCCTCCCAGAGCTTCATTTTTTTTTTTGAGCCCAGATTAACTATTCCCCCTACAATGCTTTTTCATAAAGGGATCAAGCCCATTGTTTATAGAATTTGCTAATAACAGCCTCAGCCTCTCTGTCACAGCAGAGTGATTCAATTACAAGACCGGACAATAAAAGCTCAATAAAGAAACCCAAATCCTTATTAAATTCTTTTTTTTAATTATTATTAAAAAAAATACCCGAGCAGGCTAGGATTGCCAGATTGGGAATTTGCGTGGAGCAGAAGAATGATATGATCTCTCTGAGTAGCACGGTGCAAATTAAAAGAGGTTTAGCGTTAAGTGTTCATGGCACAAAAGCAATTTTAAGTACCTGCAATCAGCTTAGGGTGGCTAAGCCTAAATATGTACAAATCATGTAATGGGCAATATCCCTGGCAGTACCACGCGGAGCTCCCACAGAGGCGTGTCCCGCCTTTCCCGAGGGTCCCACCGCGGCTCCCCCGGAGTGGGAGTGGGAGTGGGAGTGTGTGCGACGGGGTGTGCGTGGCTTGTGGGCCACCTAGTGTCCTGCTGGCGACTAGAACAAGGGTTTGCTTCTCCTTCCTGGTGGGACAGGTGGGAAAGAGGAAAAAAAAAAGAGCAATTCAATCACCTCTGTTGGCACAAAAGAGGACGAAGAGAGCCAGGGATTGCTGCACCTCGCTCGTGGCCGCTGCTTCACTTGGAGACTCCTTCGTAGAATTTGATATCTACTGAAACCCTGCTTCCATTGGGAAATCCATTCTTTCCCTTGCTGGTCATCTCAATTTCTTGTCACCTTCGCTGCAAAGAACTCAGGATTTTGGGGGGGCGGGGGTTTTGTTGTTGTTGTTGCTTTTACCAGTCTGGCATAATGAGGTTGTAGGGTTTATAGAGTAGGTTGGGTTGGAAGGGACCTTAAAATTCATCTTGGGGCAACTTCCACTGTCCCAAGGTGCTCCAAGCCCCGTCCAACCTGGCCTTGGGCACTGCCAGGGATCCAGGGGCAGCCACAGCTTCCCTGGGAATCTATGCCACGGCCTCCCCACCCTCCCAGGGAAGAATTCCTTCCCAACATCCCACTCTAAATCTCCTCTCTTTCACTTTAAAGCCATTCCCCTTTTTCCTGTCACTCCATCCCTTGTCCGAAGTCCTTTTCCAGCTCTCTTGGAGCCCCTTTAGGGACTGGAAGGAGCTCCAAATTCTCCCTGGAGCTTCTCTTCTCCAGCCAAACAACATTTTTCAAAGTCTAAGAACGTCTCCATCGTGAGAAAATTTTGTCCTGTGGAAGCTGGGGACTCAGACCCATCATAATCTTTTTGACTTTTTTCTAAACAGTGGGAATTTTCTCAGTTTCCCATTTCAGTGTGTGATTTCCAGGCTTTGCTCACGCTTCCTCTGAATTCTTCCAGCCGCTCTTGGATTCGTCTCCATCCCATCCTCAGTTCCCTGCCTTGCCACCAGCATGGCAGTAAAACCTGATTTATGACGGAGGACAGGTAATTTACAGGTGAAGATCTGTGTTTTTGAGGTGTGGGAGATGACTCCTGCTTTTAGCTGTATTTTTGGCATCCAGGAAGGACCATTCCATGGTCCCAAGATTTTTTATCAAGGTCTGTAGTGCCAGGACAAGGGGCAGAAATTATAAACTGGGAGAGGGTGGGTTTGAATTAGACACTGAAAAGAAGAATTCTTTTTCATGATGAGGTTGGTGAGGCGCTGGAAGAGGCTGTCCAGAGAAGTTGTGGATACCCCATGACTGGAAGTGTTCAAGATCAGGTTTTGAGCAACTTGGTCTTGCAAAAGATGTCCCTGTCTGTGGCAGAAGGGTTGGACTCGATATTTAAAACTCCCAAATCATTCTGTGATTCCATAATTTAAAAAAAACCAACCCAAACCACAATACTGGGAACTGGTCCCAGCTGGATCCACCGCTGGATGAGGAAGCAGTGCCAGGCAGAGCACAGCAAAGCTGGAGAGCCCTCCCCGATAATATAAATAATGAGGAGAACATGACACCGCCGCTGGTCTTCGGTGGGGAGATCATCACCCAAAATTTACTCTGTTGTCACAGACCCCTCAGTGGGATTCATCCATCCTTAGCTAATTGCCCAAAATAGATGGGATGAGCGCCCTCCCGAGTGACCTTTCCCTGATAAAAGCAGGAAACCTGGCTTAAGGCAGGGGCTTAGGTTTGAAATGGCTGCAGTTAAGGGAGATTAATTCCCCCCTCAGCACTCGAGCTGAGTTAATCAGCGCGGCTCTGGCTGGCAGCTCTGTGAAGACATGTGGAGCATTCACCCCATTTTTGGGTGGTGATTTATGGTTGCTGGGATAAACTGTGCTCCCAGGAGGGATAAAGGAGCTCATCAGAAAGGTGTCCCAGTGACTTTCCTAAAAAAATTGAGCAGAATGAACACAGGTTTTAACCCTTTGGAGCAGAGGCCCAGAGATTTCTCAAGAGCTGCACTCGGGTCCCGTGTTTATCACGGTGTGAAATGTTGGATCTGCTCAGTTTTTAGGGATAAAACAGGGTCTCCATTCCTGCTGGTAACAACAGCTGTAGATGCCCTTGGTTTGGGGTTTGCCATTTAAAATTTTAATGTTGAGTCGTATCCTGGACTGGAGGTCTGAGACTTAGAGTAGAAAAAGTGCTCTCAAAGTACCTAAATCCGCTCGTGGTTCGTGGAATCATGGAATCAGAATACCCTGAGTTAACAGGGATGCACAGGAATTATCAAGTCCAGCTCCCGGCCCTGCACAGGACACCCCAACAATCCCGGAACAATGACCTGAACCTCTTCTTTTCTTCCCTGATTAAAGAAATGCACAGAGAGAACAGGAACAGTGAGGTAAAGGTAGATTTTTACTCCCATTAAATAAATATAAATTATACAGACTGATCAAATCCAGCCCACTGCTTGGGACAATATGAATTTTCCCATAGAAACTCCTCCAAAGCGGAATGAATTTCCAGGCTTGCAGACACGCAGGTTTTAATTAAGAGCAAAGCATTTATTAGGACGGATGAGAGCACTAAATCTGACCAAAATGCCTTTGAAGCTCCCAGCCCCCTGCTCGATTCCGCGGCCTTCCCCTCCCCGCGATGTGCCGCGGCTTTATATTTCACCGCATCCATAACACGGATTTATCAAAGGTCACCATGGCAACACCCAGGCAATGTGAGACAAATACGGGGACGAGCCTGGAAACAGCGCAAAACAAACTGAAATCCCCCGTTCCCACCCAGGCTGCTCCCGCCGCCCTCCGGCTCCAAATTTAGCTGGATGCTGTGATTAATCCTGCAGCCCGTATTACCTCAGCCGAGGTGGGAAGGCAGGAGAGGGATATCGGGGTTGGACGGGCCCAAGAATTGCACTGGCACGTGAGAATTCTGGGAATCGCGGCCTCCCAGTGTTTGGGTTGGCCGGGTTTCCATGGCAATAAGGGCACTTGCTATTAATTCCCTGGTTTATTACTAAGTCTTGATTCCTAGGATTTGGGGAGGGCGTTATTCCCATTTCCTTAGGAATGCCAGGATTTATATTTGTATCATATAGNTATAAACATATATTAATAATATTATTAATTCTAATAGTAATATAACTAATGTTAAATCATATTAACAATACAGATTATATGACATACAATACATGAAATACATAAATAAATAAATAATTGAATAATATAAAAATATATTGTATTTGTATTAAAATATATAAATAAATATGCACATAAATATATAAATAAATATATACTGTGTACACACTTATAAACTATGTATATATCACATATATAATAATGTATAAAATATATATCATATCAATGTCAAATGAGACACTCAGAATCACAAACCTCCACCCTGAAAATGAAAAGCATTTTCAGAAGTGATTGAGAACCTAAAAATATCTCAAACCTCCTTTACTAACAATATTTAAAGCTGTTCTTTTGGAGGTGCCCGATCACAGCTGACTTGACTTTAATTTTTGCTTTCTTTTCCTCATTTTGGAAAATGGGGCGCATTTAGGATTTCATTCCTGAGAAAGAAGAAAGAATATCTAGAAACTGAAAGAATTCACAACATTTTTTGCTCTCTATTCTTGTCCAATTCACGTTTTTTCCATATTGCCCACACAGCCAGCACAGGCACACAAATTTAGGTGACATAAACCCAATGGACTGCCGGGTGCAAAGTGAATTTCTCAGTAATTAAGATAAGCCGGAATAAAAGCAGCTGATGAAATCTTACCTTTCTCCCTTTTATTGCTCATTATCTCGCTCCCTAATGATCCAGTAGCCTCCTGTATTTAAATGGGAGCCTCCCATGGTGAGAACAGCAGAATTCCTTACAAAATCCAAGTTTATCGTGCAGAAGTTGCTTCCAGGAGTATTTTCTCCCCACAGTTCAAAGGCTGCTCTGAAGACACAGTGGTTCATTTCCTCCTGGGATATTTTTTTTTTGGCATTCCTGAGTGGTTTTCCAATGTTAATCGTCTTCAGAATAATCCTCAGAGACAGGAATATTATCCTGATTTTGCAGATGGGAAGCTGATAAATAGATTGAGATTAATGGGGAAATATCCAATTATTTTGGTGTCCAGGCTGAGTTCGGAGTCCTTGCTTTGGCAAAGGTTTGAGCATTTTTACCTTATTAATCTTCCTCCAACTTTATCTGCCTAGAAATAATTTCCTTCTCTGAGCTACTCATTGGCGCCGGGGAGAAAAAAGCACATTCAGAGGTGCTTCATCTCAAATATCTTGGATGAGTATCTTGGGATAAGATAAACGTCCCTCTAAAACAGATTAATCCCAGATTATTTATTTATTTATTTATTTATTTATTTATTTATTTATTTGAGGAAGTTTCCCTTTATTTGCAGTGCTCAATACTTCATTAAGAAAATGCAAATTAGGTGTGTCAGTGACCTGTGGGAGATGATGTGGCCCATCAGCCCTTCTGTCTGTCAGAACCCCAAAATTCAAGTCCAAGCACAAGAAAACTTGGAATTCTGGCATTTGCACTGGAAAAAAAAAGATAAATAAAATTCTCAGCCTTCTTTACTGGAAGTTGAGTTTGTTTGGTTTTTCTTTGTGAGAGAGCCATCAGCAAATCATTGTTAGAGGTGCATGGGAATTGAAATAAAATAACAAAGTGGTGGGAAAGGCCTCCAGAGGAAACGAGTCAAATGGATTTGAATATTTAATGTGGTCAATATTTAATATTTCCCCCACATGGATGCCCACATTAGGCATGGAAGGGGAAATTTCCTCTCCTGGATTCTGAGCTGAAGATCTCGTTCAGCAAGAGCACCAACACAGGGTTCCCCTTCCGCAGGCACTTCAGTCCCGTGAGTTTCCCACTTGTATAATTACACAGTTAATTGATTTGGTCATTCGGGTCAGGTCTCACGGAGTTCAGAGTGATCACTTTAGAATGGGATTATTTTTGAGGACATGGAAACACTGGATTAGTTCTGAGACATTTTATAGGCTGAAACTACCCCCCAAAAAAAACCCCCTAAATGTCTTTTTCTGATCAGATTAAACACAAAGAAAATGCTTGTACAGACAGATGGAAATAAATAGAATCAAACTATGGAAAATGAGATTATTTTAAAAGACTGTAGAGTCATAGAGATCATCAATAAAACATCTAAAACCTTGCTGTGCACTGGTTAAATAAGGTTTTGTTTGGGAGAAGGGCAGAGGGTGAAGGCTTCAGTGAGTTCAGTGTTGGCCACCACATTTCAGGAAGAAGAGGTGAACCAACCATTCAGAGTTGGAGGAAAACAACGGGAAGGATCAGAATTCCAGCTAAAACTGCCCGTGAGGGAATTACACTCCAGCATTCCAAAAATATGAGTCTATACGTGAGCTTAACAAATTTATTTCTCTAAACTTAGAGAAATAAATAAGTTTTTTTTTTTTCCCCGTGAAAAATCTTTAATCTTCTTAAAGGCTCCAATTCCAAATATTTTTCAGATGCTACTCATGGAATAGCGGAGTCCTTGTCATCGCTATCACAATCTGTCTCCAAAAATGCTGTGACTCCAAGAAAAGTCCTCCAGAACAATTTTTTCCCTAATTCCACAGCCTCTTTCCTACCAGAAGGAGCATTGGCCCCCTCAGCTTTCCAGGGAACAACTTGCAGGTGTTCAGACTCAGGGAATATGGGTTCAGAAAGGAGAGGTCTCAAATTCTTCATTTAAATTCCTAATTTCGAGTTCTCCAGGGAACTGTGTCCGTAATATCCCTGCCCTAATAAATGAACAAGGATTTATTAATGCACTTATCTTTTTTATACTTTTCTCAACAAATTTGTGCCTCAGATTTCACTACTGGTTGCTTCCTTGAAAAAATTAATGACGGGAGGAATTTGGCGGCGGGGTTTGGCTGTAAAGTTTTACTGTATTTTAAATTCAGAGCCTCCTGACAGCTGGGATCGTGGAATTCACCCTCGGACAGGGTATTGCTTTCCCGGCACATTGAAGCTGATTAAATTATTTTCATATTATTTTAAATGAGTCTTGGAGAGTCTGTGGGGCTTGGATGTTCCTGCGATGCCGTAAACTCAGACACCTGCTAAGCAGCTGGGAAATTTGGGGAATTCTGGAGCAGTTTTCGATCAGCACAAGGTGAGAAAAATGACTGGGGCAGGCAGAGTGTTGAGAATTCCCCAATAATTCACCTTTTTATTGTTAATACAGTTCATGACCTGAGAATGAGCTCCATGTTAACGCCAGGGGGGAGTTTTCTCCTGATGGATAGAAAAGGGACCCTGGAGTGGGAATCGTTCCTGAGGGCCACCGAGGTGATCGGAGGGATGGAGCAGCTCTGCTGGGAGGAAAGGCTGGGAGAGCTGGGATTGTTCAGCCTGGAGAGGAGAAGCCTTGGGGTCACCTCATTGTGGCCTTCCAGAACCTGAAGGAGTTGACAGGAAAGATGGAGAAAGACAATTCCCAAGGGCTGGAGGGACAGGACACAGGGAATGGCTTCCCACTGCCAGAGGGCAGGGATGGATGGGATACTGGGAAGGAATTCCTGCCTGGGAGGGTGGGGAGAGGCTGGAATGGAATTCCCAGAGAAGCTCTGGCTGCCCCTGGATCCCTGGGAGTGTCCAAGTGGACAGGACTTGGATCCCCATGGGATGGTGGAAGGTGTCCCTGCCCGTGGCAGGAAGTTTGGAATGAGATGATTTTTCAGGTCCCTTCCGACCCAAGGCATTCCATGATATTTTTTTCATCAGTGAGTCCTGGATAAAGCCCCTGAGGTGTGAGGGGTGTGCACGACCAAAGGAGTTGTTTCCCACCAGCCCACAAGGAGCCGCATCATTTGCTGGTTTTCCCTCTCCTTCCCCCCTCTCTCCCAAACCCATCCGAGTTCCTGCCTTAATGAAAGGATTTGAGACCCATAATCAGCAAAGACTGACTCTGAGGTAGTGACCACGGCAATTAAAAATGAATGAAAAATGCGGCTTTCAGGAGCCGCAGGAGTTGCCACAACATGAATTCAGCCAGGGATAACAAACTTTTTGTGAGCTGTGGCCGCGCGTGGGATATCCTTTCTCAGGAGATCTTCCAGAGATGCTGATTTTTGTGCCCTTTTCCTTTGGCTGAGCAGATCATCAGCCCCGGAGGCTGTCATTTTCCAGCGGGAAAGATGCGCTGGCAAGGGGTGTCCAGGCAGTGGGAGAAACGAGCCCAAGAATTCCATTCTCCCATCCCTACCCACCGGATTGGAACTGCAGCCAGCGGAGGGATGCGGATGAAAAAAGAGAGCAGGAGAACGTGAATGCTGTGCCCAGAGGTATGGGGGAAGAGACACGGACTCGGGAGGGCTCGGGCCAGCAAAGCGGCCCAGAGCGGCAGGGAAAGCGGGAAAAGAAGGGAAAAGGGAAGATTTTGGAGCCCACATGCATCACCTGGCGGCCTCAGGGCCACCCAGCGGGGCGAGTGACACTCATAAATGACAGAGTGACGCTCCTGGGGCGGTGGAGGCTCTGTCAAAGAAGGGCTCAGTAAAAACCAGAGCTGTGAGGGGGCACAGCGAGGGTGGGGGCGGTGCAGGAGCAGGAGGAACCAGGAGATCTCCCAAGCTGAGGTGGGCGCTGCCCCCTCGCTCGCAGCTCCGAGACTGATGGGGGCTTGTTCTCCCACCCCCGTGGCCAGCTCCAGCTTGGAGGAATGAGTCAGGCACCCAGCTTGAATTCCTTGGATATAAAACTCAGCGTGAGGTATGAGGGGCAGGCCACCTGGAAAAGCCAGTGTTGTTCTTAGTGAGGTGAGTTACCTCATCCCGAGGCAGGAGGTGGGAAAAATCCCAGGATCTCACCCTTCCCCAGCCCTCGGCATCTCCAGCTCGTCCATAAGAGCTACAGAGAAGCACTGGAAAACTCTCCAAGCTGAAGGAGCCTCGTGAGGCTTTCCGAAAATAATAAAACTATTTGTTCCTAATCCATGTTTTCTCTTCTTTCTGTTTTTTCTCCCCCCTTTTCTGGTAAGGCTAAGAAATGATAGGCGCAAGCCCAGGTTCGGATCACATTTAGTGACCCTGTGCTGATTTTTCAGATTCCAAAAGAAATGGATCAAAAGTCCAAATGGACCAAAAGTCAGCGTGATTGCAGTGTTGATTTTATCAGACAGGATTTTCCCTGTCTAATTCCAATGAGTGATTTCCTTCTCAAGCAGCTCAGAATTCCAGTTTTTTTCCCAGTCTTACACAAAGGAAGAAGTGACCTGGATAAAGGCACTGTCACCAAATAAAGTGTGGCTAAACTTGACAGGGAAAATGGAGCAAAATTCAAATTGGTTTTGGGCCACAGTGTAAATTTTCTTGTTTAAATTTAAAATAGTGACCTTTCAGTGCCATGGCTGAGAAATGCGGATTTCTCACCGTTCAACTCAAAACAAGAGTTAATACTTAAAGCTTGAAAGCCTTTGCAATCAAAATAATTGAGAAAGAATAATTATCCCCCATTTTGCAGGAGCTAAGGCACAAACACGAAGGTGTTTGCCCAGGAATCGTTGGCACATCTGGAAAGTCGCTGACCTCTGGGAATGAAGGTTCCTTCCTCCAAAAACGTATCTGTGACTTGAGAAATGCAACTCAAAGCAAATAAAGCCTTTCTTGTGAGCTCCCCAAAGGCAGAAGCTCGGAGAAAACCCAGAAATTAAACCATTAATTGTTCTTCTTCTTTATTTTTTTCAGCTCGGCGCAAGCTCTGAGATTTGGATCTGCCAAGTTTCGCGCAGCTCTGCTGAATTCTTGCTCAAGGAACGAGTCTTCTGACTCGGAGTCGGATCCTAAAATTCTTCCTTCGGAAGGGTTCCCACTTCCAAGGCCCAGCGGTGCAGCTTCACCGGCTGAAGGGATTTGACTAATCCGCCTCTAATGAGGAAGTGGAGCAGCTGAGATGAAAGGCTGAGCCCTCACCGGGACAAGGGATGAACTAATAAGCCGAGCTCAGCTCCCGCGGAGAGCCGGGCATTCCCGGAGGGGATTGGAACCAACCTGACTTTGGTGTTTTGATCGAAATGATGCCAAAAAAAATCCCCGCAGGCTCCGAAAGCTTAAGGAAAAAGTCAACAGTGCTACCACCTGTCTGCTCATTCCCGGTACTGTTGGGTATTCAGTGGCAAAAAACTGCTAAATTTGCCCCAAATTTCACTGATTGGCGGAACTGAGACTCGTTTACCTGTTTGCAGTGGACACAAAATATGTTGGAATGCACTCCTGCTGCTGAAGAAATCCATCCAGTGTTTAAAATTGCATGGAGAGATGGGAATGTGAAAGGCAGGAATGTAGTCAGAGGAGCATGGGCTGAGTGAGTTTGGGATAAACCCTACAAACAGTGAGATTTATTAGTCTGCAGGACTGGATTTTGAGAAAAATCGAGCCACTAACGTGAGAAATTTAAAGCTACCCCCAAACCATCCAGCAGAGAACATTCTGTACATCCTTGGCCAATGGATAGAAATCCTTTGGAGTGGCGTTTTCCAGTAGCTGGAATGAGAGAAAAATATTTTGTTGTTTACGTTATGGGAGGCTACAGACTTCGTAATGGTGGCGGTGCCCTCACAGAATAAAACAGAATTCACCCCAAGGAATTTCCTTCCTCAGGCATCAATTAGATACAATTTTTAAGCATGACTTTTCCTTTATGCAACGTTCCTAAACCGATCCCTAATTAACAAAGTGCGCAGGAGAACTTGATTGAGGGATCAGAGCTTAAAGCAGGGCTACTCTTAAATTGGTAAGGATGGGAGAGTGGGAAACCACGGCACGGAGGGTTGGAAGTCGCGATGTCTGAGATGCCAGGGATGACACGAGGAGGCACAAGTGGAATCTGCTCCAAAGCCAATTCCACAAGTGATTGACAGTCAGAAGAGATAGTTTGAACCACACTTGAACGAGCTGCTGCCAATTAGCTGGAAAGCCTTGACGTGCCATTTTGTGATGTTGGTATTTTTCTTTGCACGGAGAGATGGATCCGCGGAAAATTCCACTGGTTAAGATTCTCATTTTCCTCTCAGGGTGAATTACTGGTTGCAGATCACTGTTCCTGTGACAGCGAGCTGGTTTGCCAGGAGTTTCTCCCAGGAATGTAAATTAAAGTGCTAAACTGCATTGCCCTGGGTTTGGGAATGGCATCCGAATGAACTGTCTGGGACAGGTATCAAATCTCATTTAAAATCATAGAGCCAGAGAACCACAGAATGGTTGGAAAGGACCTTCTGGATCATCTCGTTCCCACTCCCTGCCAGGATCCCCTTGGGATCCAAGTCCTGCCCAACCTGGCCTTGGGCCCTGCCAGGGATCCAGGGGCAGCCACAGCTTCTCTGGGCACCCTGTGCCAGGGCCTCCCCACCCTCACAGGGAGGAATTCTTTCCCAATATCCCATCTCACCCTGCCCTCTGTCAGGTGGAAGTCATTCCTCCTTGTCCTTTCCCTCCCTTGGAAATTGTCTCTCCATATCTCCTGTTGGCTCCTTCAAGCCCTGGAAGGCCACGATTATGTCACCCCAAAGCTTCTCCTTTCCACACTGAACACCCCCAGCTCTCCCAGCCTCTCCTCCCAGCAGAGCTGCTCCATCCCTCGGATCATCCCGGTGCCTCCTCTGGGCTCTCTCCAGCAGCTCCAGGCCCTGCCCGTGCTGGATCCAGGGCTGGGGCAGCTCTGCAGGTGGGGCCTCACCTGAGAGGGGCAGAGGGGCAGAATCCCCCCTTCCCTGCTGCCCACGCTGTGGGATGAGCCTGGTTTTTTTATGATTGGATTTCTGGTCCCAGTGCACACAGCCAGGACACGGCCAGCTCTGACCCACCAGCACCCCCAAGTCCTTCTCCCAGGGCTGCTCCATCTGTCCATCCCCAGCCTGGACTGATCCCAGGGTTTGCCCTGACCCAGTAACACACCCGCACTTGGTCTTGTTGAACCTTGCGGGATTCCCATGGGCCGCTTCTCCCCCTTCTCCTGGCGTGGAGGATGCA
>WEIT01014782.1:12963-45868 GCA_013389985.1 Dryoscopus gambensis | reverse complement strand
TGCAGGTAAGTGCCTCACGTCTGTATAAATACAGGGCATTGGTGCAAATAGTTTTTGCAGTCTCTTGACCATCTCTCATATTTGACCAACTACATATTTCTGCACTTCCTCTTCAGTGGCTTTTTTTTTTCCTTGTGAAAACATTCCCAAGAATTAAATTGAATGGAGGGCAGGATTTATCAGTTTTAACCAGTTTATTTTAGTACAGTTTCCTTATACAGTTGGCTGCTAAAGAAACTCAATATGTTACATGCTGATAAAACTCGGTCGTATGTAGGACCATAAGATGGTGTTTTAATCACTGGAATCTATGAAAAACTAGTTGCCAAAAATAGAAATTGGCCAAATAAGTCTTAATTATTTAAAAAATTAGACTTAAAAGAATAGTTTTTCTGTGTGCTCTAGTCAGTGCTGTCTTGTGTCTTGAAGTCATCATCAGATGGTACCTTTCGAGAACTGTAGGTCAATAATAGAAAATACTGGATGACATACTGTTGTACCATTTTGAAATAGAATGGTCCATTGGGATCCATTTCTTTACAGTTCATTTTACAGCTGTTACTGTGGGGCTGGATCCCAGAGCATTTTCCAGGATGTGTTACTTACCAAGGATCTGCTTTTTAAGTAGTTTCTGTAGTTTCTTCCTCAGCAAAACTTCCAATTCTAGCTCCAATACTGACAAAGTTACAGCTTTGGTAGAAGATACTTTTCTGTAGTGCAAGTCTTGCTAATTAATCTATAAAAAGCTTCTGCAAGGTATCCAGTAAAAAAAAAACTTAACCAATATCTCGCTAGAATTATTTGGTGTTCCGCAACATCTGTTGGTAATATTTTTTACTTTTTTTTTTTCCTCTGTGAAGGAGGAAAAAAAATTATTTGAAAAATCCCTGCATGCATTCTGAACAGACCCTGTGCCCTATTTGTCTGTTCACGGAATTGTCTTCCTGCATTTACATCAATCAGCTGTATTTTTTTCCTGAGCTTTATGCCCAAATCATTACTGCCTCTCTTATTTTTGTCCTGTTCTAAACACAGTGGTTGGCTGGTTAACTGTGCAGTTGTGAGCAAAGGCAGAGACAGATACGCCTTTGTCTTTCTGGTTGCAGGCTCTCTTTTGCCATGCATTTTCTTAAAATGATTTGCAAGATTTAAACTAGAAATCAGCCCCAGACCTGTGGGGTCCTGCAGTCAAACAAACCACTGTGAGACAGATTCATTCTTCTGCTTTCACCCTCTCATTAAATCAGATGCATCTGGGTAGTTCCAGCTGAGCAGAACCAGGGGAAATGATGTCTGAAACAATGCAACTTCTGGCAAATACCAGCTTTCTTCAGAAAAAGGATTTTTTTAAACTTGACAGTAAATGCAAATGTGACCTTGAGTTCTGGTGGTTGCTTCAGATTTTAGGTGTTTGTAAGAGGGATTTGTGTGGGTGAGGATTTGTGTATGGAAACTGTATTTACAACCATATGTGCAAAACAGAAAAGGCAAGAGAGTAAAGTTTGGAAGAGAGGGGGCACTAATGGCTGTCCTTCCCCACCCGCCTCCCCCCAGTAGAAATTATCATTGAAGGAGACAGCTGGATGTATTACAGTGTTTGTATCTCAGCTGTAGGTGCAACTTGTGCCATTATAGATTTTTTTTTAGTATCTTGCATGCTTTTATTTCCAAGGATCTGTCAATTTTGAACAGAATTATTGAAATAATTGTATATTTTTAATTTTTCTTGTGTGATTATTTGGCAGTAAGTCAAAGGGGAAGTTACTTGCACAGGATTGTTTCAACTTAGAGTAGCTGATCTTAAAGCCATCAGTCCTATCAGATTTGAAGACAACCCTGTAAATTTTAATTACTTGGTCTTTGAACATTTCAATTTCAATGTTGAAAAGTCATTTCCAGGACCTTGAAACTAAACCTACTGTCAGTGAATTTCCCCATCTTTCAGGTTAGTCTTTTTTAAGGATGGTTTGTCAAGGATGTGTTACATTGCAATGTTAATGGAAGTATCTAGCAGTCACCAGAGTTCTGTGTTAGTGAGGTGAGGATTACCCCCACTTTTGGCTGTACCCACTGTGATGTTCCAGCATCCTCCACTTCAGCCATCCTTTCTTTTCATGTAGCCGTAGCCCTGGGGATGCCTAGAACTTCATTTTTGTTCTTGCAGTCATTGTATATAAAAGAATAAGATTATTTGTATTAAATATATGGAATTTTATATTAGCTGTAAAGTGATAGCCAGTGGTTACATCATCTTGTCAGAAACAATAGTGTAGCCAATTAAAATCCCTAAATGGACTGTTCAGGGGCACACAGATGGGTCTGTCACCTAAAGGCATCCAAAAGCAGAGGCTGAGTGGGCTGTTTGAAATACAGCAAGTGACAGTTCAATGAGCATTTAATTAAGGTGGATTTTGTATGTTTGTGGGGGTTTTTTTGAAAAGGTAGGTGGGTGAAATAGGCATGTTTAATGAAAGAGGAAATACAAGAGGTGCTGCAACTTTAAAAAAAAATTCAGATTTTGCTATTTCTTAAATGTTCCGTGTATAGAATAAAATGTATTTCATTTTACACTTTCCCTTTTCCCTTCAAGTAGTTGTAGTTCAGTGCTTACCTCATCCCTCACTTGAATTAACTTTAGATTTCTTGTTGCTTAGAGTTGGCTTAAAGGACTTTATAATGCCGTGCAAAGTAATTTTGTCTTAAATTGACATTAGAGAGTACTCTTGCACAATTAAATCCAAACATCTGGTTTTGAATCTGACAAAATACCCCTTCCAATGCTTGGGTTTTCTTTTCCTCCCTGCAGATTGAAAATGTGATAGCACGGGGATTATTTAGAGCCAGAGAATCAAGTTTCAGTGGATTAGAATACTGAATATATTACTCTTTATACTGTTGTCAATATTTATCAATTCACAAATCTAAACATCCCCAAGGTTTTAAGTGAGTTATTACAGTCAAATTTTGAAGGAGTAATTTGCCTTCAACGATGTTTGCAAATACTCTTGAGTGCCTCGATCACTGTTTCATTTTTCTATGGGAGGTGGGGGCAGTAGCCAAGACTTACGTTTTGGAAAGAAGAAACACGGTGAAATAGAGCATGACAGGAAGAACAGAGAGAGGGATGTAAGCACACTTGTTTAGGTTTGCTGAGTGTCTCTGTGCCTAAGCAGTAGCTCAGGCGTTGGTGAATCCGAGCTGTTCTGTAAGCAGACCGTGTAATGATTCCTGTAGAATGCGAGCACTGAGGGAATTTTGCTTGGCTGGCAGACTACAGAGAACCAAATGCACATTGATAACAATTGTTTACAATTCCTGGATTGATCAATCAGTCAGGAATGCAAATGAGTTTTGGAAAGAAGTTAGAGTAAATTATTTTATGTAAATTTACTTCATTAGTATTTTAACCTGACAGAGGGGAAGTGGACAACCGCAGTTATATCACATCACTGCTAAATATTTTTCTCCCTGTCCATTTATTTATAAACTCTTAGAGAAGGAATTGCTACAGATTTAAGGGGGGAAAAATACACCTTTGTATTTTTCTCAAAATAGCTTTCTCTATGTTTACGTATATGTAACTAATATTTAAAGTAATTATCTTTAAAAGTTTTTATATGCTGTGAAAACATTAATGGATCATATTTATAGATTACTTTGACTTTTCAATATCTGTATAAATCACATTAGATTGTGGCCTATTAGATAAGCCTTAGTATTTTTAAACAGTATTAAAAAATATTTTTGCAAATTTACCATTCAGTAGTGCCATGTGAAATAACTGCCTTTATCTCAAAAAATGAGTGGGAGGTTCAGCCAAGTTAGTAGAGTGTCTGTATTGTCAGAAATTTAATGTTTATGTGATAGTCTGAAGGCAAATTAACTTTTTTGTACAATTTCTAAAAACTCTATGTAATGAAGAGTCCTTTGAGCGCAACTCTTGACTTCTAGCAGAGTGGAAATTGCATATAAAACGCATGGCCTCTCAATTTTTTTCTGTTTGTTTAAACCTTCCCCTACTTAGAGTTAATTGCTAAAGGCCTCTCAGCGTCTCTCCCCCTCGACCCTGAGCTCAGTGAAGGCCGTTTTTCTCCCCGTTCTTTCATGCAGGTCAGCACCCAGAATATGAAGATGGGTGGGCTGCCTCGCACAACACCGCCCACCCAGAAGCCACCAAGTCCACCGATGTCAGGAAAAGGAACTATTGGGTAAGTGCAGTTACCAAGTGGGTGAACAGAAGGGAAAAGAGGGAAGATTCTTTTTTTTCTGTGCTGGGAGGGATTTTATGGTTTCATTTTAACTATTCACAAAGGTCAAGAGGTGTTATATCTGCATCCTCTTATACTGATCATGTCTTGTATGTTAGTGCGCTTCTGCCAGAAGACAGTGGGCATCATCAGCCTTTCCCAACAGCAACCTTCTTCTCAATGCAGAACACTTACAATTACACGCTTTAGAGTAAAATGTCATTAGCTGTGGCTTTCATAGGTGGTGCTAAACAACTGAAGAATGAGTATGTGGCACTGTTCATTATTTGTGCTGTGTTTGATAAAAGTTCTTTCCTGCTAAGTTTATGAACCTAACTTTAACCTTAGGAAAATGTGTTATAAGTGGGATGAACGCTGTTTGCTGGTATATGATTATGTATATACATACAGACCATGGTGCTTTATTTTAGTGCAAGATAATGGTTTACCTTTTCAACAAGAATGGGACGTGCAACGCAGAATTTATTGATAGGAAGACTGAAGTACATGAAGAACATCCTTAACTGCTTTTTCCCCCTCATCCTACAAAATAAGTACTGCAAAGTTAGAGAAAAAAACGTTTTTTAAGCTCACATTACTGATTAGTATGTAGCTGTCTTTTAAGGAGTGAAAAGTCTCTGGTTTTGTCTGCGTTTCCCTAACTTGCTTGTGGCGTGTGCTTGTGCCGGTGCAGGCGGCACTCCCCGTACCGCACGCTGGAGCCGGTGCGGCCCCCGGTGGTTCCCAACGATTACGTGCCCAGCCCGACGCGCACCATGGCCCCGGCCCAGCAGAGCCCCGTCAGAACGGCCTCGGTCAACCAGCGCAACCGCACCTACAGGTACCAGCCTGGCCTGCTCCGGGAGGGCCTGGCCTGTGGGCGCAGGCACGCAAAATGCTGTGCTAAATACCAAATCCAGGGGCACCTCCCTCTGCCATGAACCTCCCTTGTTCATCGTATGGACTGGGAATGTCATTGGCATGATGAGAATGAGCACTAATAAAACCAGAATAGTGAATCGTAGTAAGATTATTCACTTAATCCCCTATTCACTTTGGTTTTAGTGCTATCACTTAGAGTACTTAATGAATTATTAAGAATGTGAAGTCTTTCAAGAAGGTAGATCGTGATACTATTTTACTAAATAATTACCATACCGGGGGAAGCCTTTATACACAACTTGCCCTCTACATGTTGAAGGGCTGCATAGATGCTTATACTTGACATTTTTGAACAGTCTTTGATGTTTATAGATTGAGTAGCTGGTATTGTAGCGTAGTATTTTGGGGACAGTGATAACTTCAAACACAGAATAAAGCTAAACGGCATTACCAAAGGCTCTGCAGAAGACTAGCTTTTTCTCTAGGATAGTAAGTTTCATGATGTGATAGATCTAAATACTTCTCCTGAAATCTTTACTTTTTAAAAATAGTAAGTACTTGAGGATGGCTAAACAAGTGGATTTAAAAGATAAGAAATCCGAATATTACTATCTTAATACTTCTAGACTCTGGTAGTCTCATATGAAAGCAATACAAATCACAGTCTATACATTTTAAAGTTATAAGAAAAAGGTCTGTATTTGCTCTCCAGGGGCTTAACAGCCCTGGAATGACATGCTTTGAACAAGGTTCTGGAAGTTTGATTTTTGAGCAAGTTCACTAAGGCTAACTTATTGAAAAACCTCCTGTATTGTCAAAGTGGAGAGTTTCAGGAAAACCCAGCTTTGTATAGGTTTATATCATCCTTGTTTCTTTTCTCTTGTTCCCTGTTACTTCTCTGATTTTGTAAGATGCTCTATGAGGGATTTTATGTTTCAGCATGAACAGCAGTATATTCATACCCTGGTTACTTTGGTTTCTTACAGCAGCAGCGGGAGCAGTGGAGGAAGCCACCCAAGTAGTCGGAGCAGCAGTCGAGAGAACAGTGGAAGTGGAAGTGTAGGTGTTCCCATTGCTGTTCCCACACCATCTCCTCCTAGTGTCTATCCAGGTAAATGGAAACTTGCTGTTCCTGCTTCTGCCTCAGTGTTAACCCTGAGCATTTGCAGTTTCCTAAACTCCAAGTGAAGCCCAGAGTTCATTGCTATTGATAATATGAGTTTGAATCAAGTAGTATCTTCTCTGAGAGTGTCTGATGTGCTGTAATGTTCCTTTTATGTATTAATTTGTTTATCAGAATTTTTTGCCTGGCTGCCTGCATGTGACAAGGTAGGACATAGCACCTTCTTCAGTGGGCTGAGGGACACTTCTCCCTTGTCCTTGTAAGCAAATAAATGTTTTTTCATTGGCTGTTTATGCAGATACATAGAAGCATGCTCTTAGAAAATTAGACTGAATGAGAGGCAGGCACAGAGTAAATCTTGAGTACATCAATGCAAGCCTGAGTTGTCACAAAGAGATACTTGCTCAGTGTAATGGCCCCAGACTTTCCAGAAGTAGGAAGAGTTATTAGTACTTCTTTTTCCTTTGCTCAGCCTTTTCAGTGAAGAAGAGCCTGTAGTTGGCTTGCAGCGAAATACCTGATGCTTCTGAAACAGAGCTGGAAATTCTTTGGTTTCCTCTTTGTATTTTCTAATTCTTACAAAAACTAAAGACAGCCATGCTAGAGATTGGAGCATAAATAACACAATGCAAAGACATCTTTCAAAGGTAATGGCTTTCACTGAAAAGTTTTGAGTTGTGTTCCCTTCAGACCTGGAAAGAAGTGGATTTGCTTGACCCTCATTTACCATCTACACAGGAATGAGCCTTTCTTTAACAGCTCCATTGTTTTCTCATCTCGTGCATTCTGAAATACTGTGCAGCTAATAAATAGCTAACACTGAATAGTCAGAGGCTTTCTCTAATCCTTGCTAACATATCTCCTTATTAACTCCACCTCTTCCTCCTCTCTTCACTTAGCCCCTGCTGGCTCAGCTGGCACTTCTCCCCTTCCTGCTACCTCTGCTCCTGCCCCCACTCCTCCTGCTCCTCCTGCCCCTTCCTCCGCTGCCCCAGACGCTGCTGCTGCTGCAGGAGCTCAGCCCCTTGCTGATGGCTTCACCTCTCCAACTCCCCCTGCTGTTTCTTCCACACCCACTGCAGGTGAGTGTCTGCTCCAGCTGCTGGGCAGATGAACCCAGATGTGGTCATGATCCAAGGCTTCACAAAGTTACTTCGGAAGCAGTGATTTATAATTTAAAAAAAAATTAATTGTAACTAGAAAATATCTGCCAATACCCAAGTATAACTTATGCTTATAGCAGACAATTCAAGGTGTGCTGATTTTATTAACAGCAATCATTTAAATTTGTAATTTTATTATTTTTACATTTATCTAGTTTACTAAATCATAATTTTATTTCTTTCTGGATACTGAGAACCTCATAGAATAATTATGTTTGGAGGGAACCAGCGCTGATAGTTCTGGGTCTTACTACTCCCTTTCATAAATGCAATCAAAAAAAAGTGCATCTAGCAAAGTATAATTTATATGACTGGTTTCTTCAATGCTGTCAAATGACAAGCCTCCCTTTAATGAACTGATGAAAAGGGCAGAGTTTTTGTGTCCAGTATTAGGTAAAATACAAGTTTTTTATTATGCAGACTAGTATTAAAGCATTTTGCTTTAATATGTGGTGCTTAGGGTGTATATTGCAACTTCCTTTTTTTTGGTGCTACACTTTTCATTTTCTCATGTGCTGAAGTTGCAGAGTGTAGCACTTAGCAACCACAATGCTGTCCTGTCGATACAGGATCTTTTGATGAGATTGCATTGTAAAGATCTCCTTCAGACAGCCAAATCCACGGGTAGCTACCTGCACGCTTTGCTACTTTACATTACAGTGGAGGCTGCTCACAGCGGTGTGAGTTGCTTTGTGTGTTTGCTGGTGTTCATCTCTTAGTAAGAATTGCACCACATTCCAGAAGCATTCTTGAAATGGCATTTAGTTTAAGGGGCTGTAGCTCATACAAAATTGGAAGATATTTACACTAGAATCCATAACTGTCACCAGAATTTTCTTAAATGTGATGAATTTTGGTCTCAGAAGATGATCCTGATGTCTAAACTTAAATGAGGATGAGTTGTGGCATATGGGATCTCAATCAGTTTTCTACTTTTGGTGTCAGTATCCCAGCCATGTTGTTTCTGTATTTTTAATAAGTCAAAATCAAGCAAAGATTAATATTTTAATGGTTGTAAATTCACATTCACAATTTCATAAGAGAAATTTCATGTTAGTTAATATTTTTAAGATCTTTTGTTTCCCTGTTTTATTAGTGATGTTGCTTGTATGGCTTCTCTGAAATAAAGGATTTGAAGAGACTGGATAGGTCACCACTTACGAAGTCATAGCTTTTGGTCCTTGAAAACCACTTAGCCCTGTTTCTTCTCTCCTCCCTTCGCGCCAATCACCACCAATTTCTGCAAGTACATTAAGTAACAGAGAGAGACACACTGGAAAGACACATCAGGGAAAATGGGAAAAAGCCTTTATAGAACAGATTCTTTCTTAGCCATTTCTCATCTGTGAAAAGTGCATTTTTTATATGGTACACTATATTATTGCTACAAAGCAGAGGGAACATGAACCTCTAGTTCATGCATTTGCTCTTACAAGCAAGTAACAGAGCAGGCAACTTGTATTTTTATTTACTGACCTAGTACAAAGTTGTGAAAAGCAAGCAAAACATTAGGAATAACAATGCAGTTTTTTTAAACTTTGTACGTTCTTTTGTACTGTTTCTCTATTTACTTCCCTCCTCAACCACAGGGACCCATCCCTTCTTCCCTTGTTTTCTTGCAAACTCTCAAATTTGCTTCTAGGACAAATGGTGGAGGCAGAATAGCTTGTGGGGGATAATAACCCATATGGGAATAATAAATCCAGCTTACTGTTGTATACAGTATAAAATCCAGAGAATTTTAGGTGAGCACAGGAGATGCCTTGCTTCATTTATTGCTTGCTGGGATTCATGATCAATGTCTTCAATACAAGAAGTAATGAAAATACAGAGCAAGTTTTTAAGGAGTTTTTTAAATTGAAAGCTCCCTGAAAGAGGGTCTTTGTGTTTGACCTCATTTATTCCATCCTTCAAGCAGTTTCTAACATTCTCTTCTCCCTGGATGATTCTCTGAATATCTTCTAAGTAGCACTAGGATGGGTAGTACTGTGTTTTTCAGTTACAGAAAGTAACAGCTTTGACTCCTGGAAATGACCTACAGTTATTTTTTGCATGTATGTTCCTTAATTGCAGAACTGTGATGTTTTGGGGAGTTTTTTGCAGGTTTATAAATAAGTAAATTCACAAGAAGTTATTGTAATACATTATTTGAAATAGATAACCAGGTATTATTTTCTTTCATTTTGAAGATTTGTAGCTTAAACACCTCGGTATTTTCATACTGGCATTTTTAGGCAGTGTTGAGTGCAGGCAGTTGGGAGACTTGTGTTTCGTATTGCTCTTGAGACATTCAGTGTCCTGCCAGTCTGGCAGCTGAAGTGGCTGACTCCTCCTAGGATGCAGACTATCTTAAAAGAAAGATCCAGAAGCGTTTCCAAACCTTTGGAATTGAATGCAGGTAGAGAGAAGGCAGGCATCATTCTTCTCTTTGCTAATGCATTTCCCTTTGTACCCTAGGTCACCCGGTTCAGTTCTACAGCATGAACAGGCCCGCAGCTCGGCACACGCCCCCGACCATCGGGGGCTCTTTGCCGTATCGGCGGCCTCCTTCCATCACATCGCAGACGAGCCTTCAGAACCAGATGAACGGGGGCCCCTTCTACAACCAGAACCCAGGTAAGAAAGTTTGGCTGCTCCATCAAACTCAGTGGTGGTGAACACAGTGGCCTTCCGCTCTCTGGAATTTTATGTTCTGTCTCCATTGCAGATCTTGCACTTCCAGTATGTTGCTGGTAGCTGTGTCAAAGCTGCAGTGCAAGTGCAGAGTGTTCAGCTTCCATTATGGCAAGCAGCTTAAAAAATACTGGCTTTGTTGCCAGATAATTTACTTTTGATGTCACAGTCCCTATCAGACAAGCTTTAGTCCCTGACTACACCATGTGTCATGGAACTGCTTTGGTGTGGGATGGGTATTTGATTTTGCACCAGAATGCTGATTCTTTATTAATCAGTCTTTATCTTGTGTGCTTTTTCCTTCTGGGTAATGTACAGTTGAAGCAATTGTACTTGTTATACAGGGATGAGCATTAGACATCTTGGAGACACCAGTGGTGTTTGGGATGTGAGGGAGCTGTGTCATCTGCTAAGCCCACAAGTAATGATATTTTATGGGGGATCTGCCTTACAAAGCAAGAGGAGACCTTATCAGGGAGTGAATGTCCTGTGTGTCAGCGTAACACAGTAGCCTTTTACCTAAGGAGTCCTTCTTCCCGTGCTTCTCATGGGACAGGAGGGTTTAATACCAGATAGCGGGGGAGAGTTTCTCTTCTGACAAAGCTACAGAAAGATGCAGGGGACACACTGAAGGTTTCTTGTCAGGAAATGCTGTAATACCAGCAAGGTCAAATGTTGACTTGCAAGCACTAGAGTACGTTTGTGTTTTGTGGTGGTGGGATTTCAGGGGGCTGTGTTGATTGGTTGGTTTTGGGGGTTTTTTGTTTGTTTGTTTTTTGGTTTGTTTGTTTTGTTTGTTTTTTAAAAGTTGAGCGCTGAACCTGGAATTGTCAAATGGTGCAATCTGCATTTAAGGGATGTGATCAGGTTCGGCTTTTACTGTTTGTGAGCTACTCTGCGGAGGGAGGTGTGTGCTGAGCTTGAGATGGAAATGCATGGATGTGCTGGGGACAGAGAGGAGATTATAGGGCTAAATTGTAGCCCAGTTGCCTGAAATACGTCCTATTTTCTAAGCACATTATGTGCATATTGAAGGCTGAAGGAGGGAATAGGCAAGAAGGAAAGGGTAATAGCAACAAAAAAAAGCCTTTCAGGATTACCTTTTCAATAAAGAGGATTTTCAGTATATCCAGAGAGTTTTTGACAACTGCTGTGCATTTTTGCTTTAGCAAAGGGATATTCTCTGCAAGCTGCCATTGCTTTGTTAATAGGTAATCATAGAAGATGCCAAATAGACTTGAAATAAATTGCATAACCACAGTTCAGTCTGTGTACCAAGAAAGAGGATAATGATTATGGTGATTAGTCATTTGAACTGTAAATCACAAACAAAATACTTCAGTTATACTGGCATATCTGAGACAATATAAATAAGCAGTTGTAGTAAGAGACTTCTTTTTATATACCTAGCAGAATACAGAATTTATTAGCTTTGCAGTTACACTAAACCAAAGGTTTTTTTGAATTCACCTTGAAAGGAGAGGATGCTCAAGCATGCAGAATTGATGAAGGCCCTAAAAATAGAGGCACTGATGTGGCTGTAAGGAGCAGGTTTAGTAGTGACAGGACAGAGGCCACAATTTTTTCTCAACATTCCTGAAGAGAGGGAGAAAACATGAACGAGAGGGAAAAGAGAGTCCTTCCAAGAGGGAGAGGAGGGTGCCAGCTATGGCTTTTTGTTGTTTGTAGGCCGTTTGGCAGTAACGCAGTACTGCTATTTTCATTGCCATTTTTAAAAATGGTGGCGTAGTCATGTTTATTCACTTGACAGGAGGATGGAAGGTACTTGCATTGCCCTGTTCTGTTAAATGCCACTTAAGGATAATACGATTTTTCTACTTCATGGTGAGACCTTTTTAACAACTGAAAAAAAAAAATTAAGAAATGCAGACTCTAAATGATCTCAGCATATGTCTGTCCCAAAGCCACTCTTGCTAGCCAAGCCACCTAACAAGTGCTTTCAGCTTGCAGCTTTGGATATCAGTATCTAACCAGTATAGAGCTCAGCACAGGCTAAAACCCCTGCGGGATAGTCTGGGCAAGTATGGAGTTGGTGGTTGCACCCCAGCCCATTTGTACAGCTGAATTCTTACCAGTCTAAAGCAGCCTAGTGGAAGATGCTCTTGAGCATTTCTGAATTAATTTACAGGAACTGTGTATTAAATCTATCCATGGTCAGTATGGAAGAAGGATGGGAGAGAACATTTAAAATAGGCAGAAGAGGTACAGTAAAGTTCTTCTGATGCATTTAATAAACAAAATAACTACTAATAAAATATTTACTGTATTGGCTCCTAAAGGTCCAAACTAGAGTCATTATACAGCACATGGAGACAATATTATGATAGTCCCTGCACAATGCACAGGCTGAAGCACAAACTGAGGGGTTAAGGTACACAAGGAATGATGTCAGTTAGTGTTAGCATCATGATTGTGATTAAACTGCACTACCCAAACTAAACCAGGGGGTTTTTTTGTATTTTCTTGGCATGCTTGTCTAGAGTGATTTATTTTTCTCCATGGGAAGCCTTGTTATTTCTTTCAAAGAAATATATATAGCACATGAACAAAGTACACTGAAGAGACCAAGGAAACGGAAGCTATTCTTATATGATAGGTTTGGATTGTACAAATCCATATGATGTTGAATAGAGGAATCATTTTGAAATGAAACACTTTTATAGCATATATAATTGAAAAAGCAGGGACAAGAATGCTGAACTGATGAATATCACTGCTTTTCAGTAGGACTTTAAATTCAAGTTCCCTTTTTCTGCTTTGAAAAAATGCAAGACCAAATCTTTTCACAGCAATTGTGGTTACACTTGAAGGAATAAATACTCTGAGGTCACGTCATTCGAGTCAAAGAAACTGTAATCAGAAATGTATTTCAGTTCTTTCTCAAGAGATATCAATTAAATGGTGAGATAATTAAACTTAATTTATATGGAGGTACAAGATATTTTTGCAACAAAAAGGATGGTTGCTGTTAGTCATTTTATTTATGGTGTGTGATTCTGAAAGGAATGTGAATGTGAGTGACAGAAGAAATTCTAAGCACTTAAGACAGTTGTTACTGGAATAAGCAAACAGAAGAAATTTTGAGACGCAAGAAATTTTGAGACGCAAGTTGTAAATGCTGTAGAATTCTTTTCTCTTGCTAAGATAATGTGAATTAATCCTGAAAACTGCTACATTATACCTGTCAGTTTTCTTACTACCTCTAGAATTAGTCTGAAATTTTTTTAGTTCTGTCTGGTAGCTAAATAAATGTCCTGGAACATGAAGTATAGACCTTTTTTCCCTCTTAATCCCTTTGGACATGATTAAATGTTTTTTGTATGCCACATACTAACAAGAAATTTATTATTTGTGCTTCTCCTGAAGTATGCTGTCTGAAAAATCATCTTGCAACTTGCTTAAAGAATATTGCTGCATTATGCAAAGTGATACTAAACACACATAAAACTAGTTAGCTGATTTTTTAACCAGATAACTGAAATTCGCGTTTCAGGCTTAAATCACAGTTCAGTGTTGCAGCATTTGCAACTGGCTGAAAGTATATTCTTTAACTCTGAATTCACATACATTGTACAAAGGCAGCTCTTACTGTACAAAGAGAGCTCTTCTGGTACCAGTGAAAGGGCTGTTCAGAGTTCAGTGCAGTGAAGTCAGGTGGGGAGGAAACCAGGCAGCACATCTGGAATAGGCCCTGTGGTTTGGCAGCAGCACAGTGTGCTCTGTTCTACCAATAAGAAGTGTTGCATCTTTCAGATCTGCACAGTTCTCAAAAGGCATCTTTTTCTGTTTTGTCTAAAATAGCTGCCTCATTCAGTGGAGGCTTTTTGGCCTACATCTTGGAAAAAAATAGTTATATCCATTTTCATTACTAGGGATTCATAGATGCTGTTAGCCACTTCTATAAATATCAATTAGACCTGGAAGGGGGAGGATTATAGGCAGAGAGTCCTCTTGATAATATTTGTTAGTCAGGTCTGTTCATAAGGTGCAGTTCATATCCTGTAGTAAGAAACTTCATCTTAAGGGAATCTCGTAGTCAAATCAGAAGAATACTTCAGCATGGATTCTTAATTTTATAAAAAAGAGCTGGGTTGTAAATTGTAAAAATAGAGAAATATCGTTGAAGAAAGGATTAGGAATATACTTAAACCACCTGAGCCATTTTTTGTTGAATGTCAGTCTTTTTATCTCATCTTCTTGGCAGCCTGCTGTACTGTCTGAGTGGTGATGATGTCTGCTTTCCTGTTTGCCGCTTTGTTGTGTTTCTAACTGGATACCTCTCTCTTTTTAATTTCTGTGGCAGCATCCCTTGCTCCTCCTCCCCCCTCCATCCTACAGGTAACTCCACAGTTACCACTAATGGGATTTGTGGCCAGAGTTCAAGAAAACAGTAAGTTTGCTGCTTACTTGTGCTGTGTTTTATTACTGAATGTGGCTTTTGGATTGAGTTGATGAAAGATTTGCCTGTATATAGCCAGAATTTTGCCTTCTCTACTGCCTCTGCAAGTTTGTCTGAAATTGTGAAGGGTGAGAAAAAGAAACAATCGTATTGGAGGTACCTGGTCCTTCCTTCTCTGAATTTTCCTGTCTGTAGTGTATTTTCACGAGTTATAACTGTTGATCCCACTGCGGTTAATTGGGATAGAGAGTATTATTTCAAGCATTACCATGGTTATAGAGACATTTTCATGGTTGTACTGTTATTTATTTTCAGTTTCAGATACTCCTCCCCCCCCACCGCCTGTGGATGAGCCAGTGTTTGATGAGTCTCCACCTCCACCCCCACCTCCAGAGGATTATGAGGAGGAGGAAGCAGCTGTGGTGGAGTACAGTGATCCCTATGCTGAGGAGGACCCTCCTTGGGCACCGAGGACATACTTAGAAAAGGGTAGGTGTAGAGCTAGAAGAGACAGTAGGGTTATATTTGTAACAACTTTTTGTATGTGCTCCTGCCATCCTGCTTTTGGACATGGAGCCTGCCTAGACTCCTTCATAACCAGTATTTGGTATTACAGCATTTCAGTCAGGAGCAAAAGAGAAAGAAGAAGACCCTGATGTGTGTTTATAGTGTCTCATGCTAATGCAGAGGCGGGGGTGTGTGTGCATGTGCCTTGGGAAAACAACTTAATATTTGAGGAAATAATGATATTTGAATGATAGCTCTGTTCTGCTTTTCTGTGGGACTTTATGCACTTGGGAACTAAAATAGTTTATTTAGGTGCAGATATGCACAGATCTGTTCTATCACATGGGACAGCAAAATGGGATACCAAAATTGTAAAGGGGAGTCTGTAAAGATAAGCTGGAGAAAGTCAGGCTTTTAGTCAGGAAGTGTTTCCTGTGGAGAACAAAAGTATAGGAAGCCAAACATTGTCTCTATTGATGTAGAGACCCAGGCAAAAACCATAATTTTGATCTGTATTTTTAAAACTAGATGACCAAAGCATCTAAAAGGTTGGTCTGTTTTTAGAAACACTCCTAAAAGTAATAGAAAATTGAAGTGATTTCAATGTATGAAGAACTATTAAATAGTAGTTTTAAGATACGAGAAAAAATGAGATATTGACATAGGTGTGGATTCTGTTGTAGTTACATGAATAGTTCTACTCAGCCTGTGTCTTGAGATATAACTGCTTTGCTGGAGTTGGGAGAGAAGTGCTTGACTGTGAGTTTTTTGTAGCAAGCTTTGAAGCTTTAAAGTTAATGAGAAGCCTTACACTAAAAGAGGACTTTAATACTCAAAGAATGTGTATACTTATACAGCTGGGAATTATAATGCTTTATTCAGCAAAATAGTTTATCCTGTGGCAACTCCTTAAGTTCCTATAAATAGTATTCTGTGCCACATGATTCAAAGTGGACAAAACAGATGGAAGTAAGTAGCTGTTCCAACACATTTACCCCCAGTAAGTAGAGTATCAATTCTTAGGATTTGTACTTGTACTTTTGATATGAACATTCTCCTATTTAGATTAATATGAGAGCACTTCTAATGGGGTTAGGGTAGATGACCTTTGCAATAGAAGCTGGGACACCAAAGAGGTGTCAAATGCAGAGGGTTGCTGTTATTGGAATGGCATTCAGTATGACCCTGTTCTGGAGAGGGGTCAAGCAGTGTGGGAGGTACCTTTAACATTAAGATATGCTCTGTCCTACGGCTGAGGATCCTACAGCAGATCTATTTTGAACAGATGGAGAAATTCTTAAGTAGGATATAGTTACTGGGGATGTTGAACTTGAGGACATGTGACTGTAATAGCAACAGCCAGGCTGCAGCCTCCAGGGATGTGCACTGCAGTTTTCCATTGAGCTCTGTCTGGACGTGTGGCAGGAAAAGATAAGAAAATGACCTGGCTCTGCAAATCAGATGAGTGGAAATGGGTATCCAGAAGGAAAAATTGCACTTACACCACTTAGAGTGTATGTGTTCACAGATTCCAGTTGGTTAAACAGCCTAGCCTACATTTGTGGTCAGTTGGATATAACAGAGTTCAGCCAAACTCTGTGTAATTGTTGAAGATCCAAAGATCACTGACTGGAAGAATATCAACCTAAATGAGTAATTCTGTTTTTCATAACTGCATTGAAACATATTCAGACAGAAACTAAAAGAGGCCCTGGCTCAGGCTGACAGGGAAGGATGGCACCTCCTGAGTCAGTATTGCTGCTTCCTGTCTCATCTAGAGCCTTTCTTGCAGTACTGGCCTGGACTCCTCATAACTTCAGGCGTGTGACAAGCTCACAGCTTGAACTGGTGGGACTACAGACAGAAGGATTAAACAGCCTTTTAGAGAGAGGAGTGTTTCCAGTACACAAATAACATGCTGGAGGAAGCAGTGGTGATGTAAAAACAAAACCAGGCTTCAGGTAAATGTTATGAGGCTTAAGGAGAAGCAAATTTTCTTCACAAACTTAAGGAAGAGTTTCCTTCTTGTGATCATGAAATACTGAATCCATTCAGTATCCAAAGGGACTAGAGTACCCTCAAAAGTGAGAAAGAAAGGAATTGGAAGTTACCCTGATGATCATCCTTGGATGATGATGATGATGATTATTATTATTATCATCAAGAGATTGAAGAAAAATAGCATAGTGACTCTAGGAAGAAATTTCAAAACTCTTAGAAAGGAATTTTGAATGACTTAAATCACATGTTCATACACTTGTTTTTCAAGCTAAAAATGTACTTGTTTCTCCATTTGTGTTTTGTTTCCCTAGAATTATATGTCTAAAACTGTACAGAATAAGTTACTTAACTGCTGGCACAGTTGCAGAGCTAACAACATGTGTTTTTTAAATATGCTCTAGTCACACGATAAAAAAATTCTCTAAATACTCTGATTTTCCACTGGGATTGATCTGTATATTTTATAATCTCTTCTGGATCCAGGTTTCCCTAGTGTTGATTTGTGTTGATTCCTTTGCTCCCTCAAAAGGAAATGACCTCTTTCCTTTTGAAAAGAATGATAAGTTTACTAGGACTCTTGGACAGCAGGCTTATGAACACACGCTCTTAATTTTTAATCCTTGCTTTAGTTTAGAGTATGTTTCCATCTATCCCCAGTACAAGATTTTAGGATCCCTGTCCAACATACTTTTATTTTCCTTAGTGACAGCACGGCATGTTTCATTGCCAAGTGCTCAAAGCAGTGACTGATGCTATTTGTTAAAATACTCAAGAGTCTGGCATAACTAACTTTCTCTATGAAACACATAATAATAGCACTGAGATTGGAAAATTGTATCAATTTGATGTCTATTTTCTGGCATTTCAGGACTGTTCTATTTAATATTTCCAAGTGCTTTGTCCAATTCCTTTGCCTTTCCTAACAACTTTTGTGCCATCAGTAAAATACTCTGCAGCTGTAAGAAAAATGTCCCGATACAGTATGTGTACGTTTTGTTTCTACCTTTCTTCGTGGCTCCTAATAGGAATTCACCCACCTTGGTGCTGTGTGCCCTGGGAGAGGCTGCTGGATACTGAGATGCACATGCACCTTTAGAGATTTAAATGTGGAAGTAGCTAAGGTAGATGGAAGTCTGGGACATCAGCATTGGCTCATTCTTCTTGTGGCCTGACGAGAGCTCTTGCTACACTCCTTCTTCCATGTTTTCCTGCTCTTAGCTGTGCTGAGATCTGGTTTAGCACATGTACCTAGGAATAGTTCTGAGTAGTCATAGCCATGGGGATTCATAGCCACCTCCTTGTATCACAATTTATCATACAGTTGGACACTTCCTCTAGTGTGTCTGGAAATAGTAAGAATAGAAGAGTTAAAGGAGTCCTGGCTCATGCGCTTCAAAGCATGAGCTTGTACAGAAGGCAGTGGAAGAAACTATTTCTCTCAGCGGGTCATTCCGCACACACACAGGTGAGGCAGTGCCTGGAAGAGGGAGGGTGATTGGATTTTCCTCATCTTCCCCTACCCCTTCTAATAGTCATGTTCTATTCTTTCCTAGTGGTGGCAATCTATGACTACACCAAGGACAAGGAAGATGAGCTCTCATTTCAGGAAGGTGCCATCATTTATGTCATCAAGAAAAATGATGACGGCTGGTATGAGGGGGTCATGAATGGAGTGACGGGGCTGTTCCCGGGGAACTACGTGGAGTCGATCATGCATTACTCAGAGTGAAGACCAGAGGACAGAACACTGCATCTCCTGCTGCAGGAGCTGTCAGGGCTTCCCAGATCTCCACCAGCCTCTGGGGCCCCATCCAGTATAACTGAATGAAGGATAATTGTAACAACCACTCTTTTGGGTTTGGTTTGGTTTTTTTTTTTCTTTTCTCCCTCATGATAAGACAATAGTGATTTGTTTGAACAAATGGCTCTTCAGCTGCCAGCAGAGGCTATCCTGAGCTATCTGACTTTGAATTAAGCTGACCCATTCAGATGTAACAAACTTGTTGAGTAGCTCATACTTTACTCAAATTTTGACTTCTGACAGGCCTTGGATCTGTCTCAGGAATCCTGTGTGCTCTCATGGTACTACTGTTGGAAGCAGTGCCTGGCACTGGGGATGTCCTGGATGCTTGTGGTGAAGGTTACTGGCCAGTGGACATCCCTCCTGTTTCTACACTACACTCCTGTGCAGCTGGAAGAACAGTCATGTGCTAGCAAACACTGGGATTTCTACACAGAGATGTTCCTGTAACTGACTTCCAGATAGCTGGATGCATCTTTAGCATAAACACTTCTGCAGCTGCTCTGCACACATAGGCTGACACAGGGCACACAGAGCCGGCTTTTATTCCCTCACCTTTCCGTTTAGACAATTCAGATGGCTGCAGCCCAGAGGACCCCCACCCCCATTTCTCATCTTCTGAATGCCACATACTTGTTTTGTGTTCTGCACTGATGTAACTGTGCTCCTCTCCACAGCGAGCTCCTTGCCACGGTTGCTGCCGGTTCAAACAGAACTCACAGATGCCACTGATGGTGAAGGCGAAACAAAGTTTACAGGTCCTCCTGGGGTCTGAGGATTAACTCTAGGGGGTATGATATGAGGTTCAAATCTACTCATGCTTGCTTGCACTAGAGAAACTTGCCCCCACCTTTAGTTTTATGCACAATATAATCTTAAAAATCCAATCAGGTATTGTAAATTGGCTATTTTGTACTTGATGACTAGATTTGCATATGTACTGTGAGAGCCCTGTGCAGAGGCAGGACAAACGGCAATTGTCGTCTTCATGTCTGTTGCCAAAATCTCTTTAGTGGAAGCAAAAAGGGCTGTTGTGTGTGCTGGTTTCCCATGGAAATCCAAGCAGTAACTAGTAGTAGTCCTAGCTCTTCCCCTAGCCCTCTCCATTGTTTATTATAATAGATATTTTGAGCTGTACTGGTGGCTTGGGGTGGAGTAATACCAAGTGAAGGCTCTGTAGCGCCTTGTGATGATACCTGGCTTTCTAATCTAGTCTCAGTTAAAATTTCTGCTCAGTGATTGTACACAGCATATCACTGTAAGTGATGGTTGTACTAGTCTGCCCTTAGGAACATCTGAATGTTACCTTTGGGTAAATATCATGCATTAACTAATTACATTTCCCATTAAGTCTTGTTAGCCTGCAAATTGAGCTGATCCTGTATTCTGAGAGCCTCCTGGGCAAGGGCATCTTCCTGAGCAACTTTAGACAGTCACTTGGCCAAGTCCTAGCTGGTACCAAGAGCAGGTTGTCCAAGGTGAGACAGTGCTGTAGCCGGAGAGGCTGGTGTGTAAAACAGAGCAGTGCATGGGAGAGTGAGGCTGGCTGTGTGATGGCACTGGCACAGGTCCAGGTACAGGTAATTGACCCAGCCCCTTGCTTGGTAATTAGTGCAATACCAGCACGGAGGTTCAGGTTTGGTGCCAGCCTGTGCAGGGAGCTGCCATAGCTGGTCAGAGGGGAAGAAGGAAGAAACAAATAGGTGACGTGTGTTTGTAGGCCATGGAGGAATGTGATCACCTGCTGTGAGCTTGTGGAACTCCTGTGACAGTGCACAAGAAACTGGTTTGGTTAAAGTCTGTAGGAAGGACAACTTCGACGAAACCGGTGTGCAGATGGAAGTTGCTTTCTCCCTTGCTAATCCACACGTAGCCAAGGCACTTGTTGTCTTCTTTCTGGAAGCCGACAGCATTATTGTTTGGGATGAGTGTTTGCCAGAGCAGATTTAAGCCTTTTACTCTCTGAAAAGTTTTCTTGTGGCAAGACTAAGAGAAGCAGTTCCCTCAGCCCAGCATTTCTGTGGGAGCAAGTCCAGAACCACTGGTTGTGCAGTCACTGGAATGACTGTTGCTAGTGTCATTGGGCAGGTCTAAGCTTTTGGCACAGGGAGGTGGTGCTTGTAGCGAAGGTGATTGAACAGCAGCATTCACAAGCCTTTGGTGCTTACAGGGCAGCTGTGCTTTCTAGGAATATCAGAGCTTTCTTGGCTTCTCTTACCTTGGATATGTTTCTGGCAAAAACTGAGCCCACAGTGCTCAAATGCATTGTTAGGGAAGCTTAATGAGTTCCTAAGTGAGAGCTGAACCTTTGCCTCTGCACCCAAGCTGCAGCTGCCAAGTCAGACTTTAGTGAAACGTGTCTTACCCCAGTCTGTGCAAGAGCTTGTGCTTGAGCACTTCTGGCAGGTGGGTGGGGTAGTGTGTACTCCCACTGTGTGTAATACTTCAATCAGCTGGTTTTTCATCTTGCAAGTTTTCTGTTCTGTGACAGCAGAGCAGTGTGAGATGAACGCTTGCCAGAGCCCAGCACAGAAGATGAGGCTGCAAAACCTTGAAAGTGGAATTTGTGACAGCCTTGAGGAACTGGCTTTGGTCTGATGGGCCAGGGGTTAGTTTGGTCTGTGCTGATGGTACATGGAATTGTTTATCCTGCAAGAACTGCTGTGGATGGAATTTCTGGGTCACCTCCTGCTGGTTTTATGCTTTATTATGCAGTACTAATGTAAAGAAATTGGTTGAGTTTTATGCATATTTTTATTTTGTACAGATTTTTAATTCTGTTGCTTGTTTGGGGATGATGTGATGTAATGATCATAGACCAGGCCAAGGTAAACAGGCTTTGTATATTAATGTTACATAGATTGCATGCTAGTAAAGTCAGTGAGGGTTGTGTTTCCAGTTTTGTCCCTTGTACTTCTCCTTGTCCAAAACCTTCTCTTCCTCACCCCTTTTTAATTTTCAGGTGGCAAATAGGGGGTGGGGGAGAAACCCCTCAGTATTTTAAATAAGGTGCACAACATCTCTTCACTGCTGAGTTTTGCTGCCACAGCTCATGGTGTTCTGCATCACAGGCTGTTGAAGCAGGAGTGTGTATGCATGAGAGGTGAAGGGAAGGAGACACTCCAGCATAGCCCAAAGAGTGCTGAATGGCCAAAATGTATGTTTCTCCCTTTGTGAGAACTGCCTTAGCCCAGCCAGCTGTTTTATTTGTGCACAGAAATTGTTCAGCATCCTCTAGCGGTGTATTTTGCTTTGGTTTGCTGTGTATCAAAGGTTTCTTCCTCCCTCTTGGCACCAGGGACAAAGCTATTAACTACATCTGCCTCTCCATCATCTGCCTGTGGGAGAGGAGGTCTGACTGAGTCTGTCCAACATCCAGTGCTGAAGCAGAGTAATTTTGGTGCCTTCATTCCAGCTGAAGAGAGATAGCTGAGGTTGCATGTGTCTCACCCATTCTTTCCCCTCTTCTCTTCCCCTTCCACCCCAGCTGTTTGAGCAGAGGGCTGAGAGGGGCAGGACAGGCAACCAGCAAATTCTGTGCCTGAGTGTGCTGAGGGTGTGTCCATGTGCACTGGCTGGAGTAGGCACCAGAGAGCTGAAGCAATGCCGGAACACTTGCTGGTCTGAGTGGTGAGACACAGGCAGACACTGAGGCACTGAAGAGCCATCGCTGTCACTGCAGGACAAGAGGTTTGGCATGGCCCTGAGGGAGATGACAGAGCTTGGTGTGTGTTACCAGGAGGCTGACCATGTTCCTGGAATTCAGCTTGTCCTTGCACATAGTGGAGTTGGATGTCATGAAAGTGTCTGGAGATGGCTGCTGCTGTGAACCACAGGTCCCCACAGGCGCTGTGGGTGTGTGGCTGGGTGGCTTACCTGTGGGTGCCAGAAAAGCTTAGACCCAGCTAGTTCCTGCTAGAGCAGTTTGTTCTCCTTTCACAGCTGCTGGGCATTTTCTTTTCTTGCTGCTGAGGATTCTTGGTGACAGCCAAAGTTGACAGTGGCAGTAATGCAGCTTCTGAAAAGTGCCACTTTTATCTCGGGTATTTCAGTTGATCATGAAAAGAAGGCAAGGCAGCAGCAGGACTGAGGAGCCTTTTCCAGCAGAGGGTGTGTGGGCTGCCTGCCTGCTGTGGATGTGCACGCTGTTGACTAGAGGTGGAGGAGGACTGCACTGATACTGTTGTACTTCTGTGGTGTCTCCCACCTGTGCTTGATGGTGACTTAATGCTGTGCTCTTCCTAGCAACTTCCACAATTTCTTAGCAAATGCTGTGGATGCGCCTCTGCTGGAAACGAGCTTTTTTATTCTTACGTCTCTGGGCTCCCGGCATAAAGCAAAACTTCCATGTTGTCCTTTCTGGAAAGGATGGAACTTTATGTGGTTTAGTAAACTGGGAGCATTTACAGAGCTTCTCCTCCCAGAAGTGCAGCAGGACATTTTGTAAAAAACAGGTGATGTTTGTATTCTCTGCAGGCCCTTTTTGGAAGCTGCTTAGAGGATGCTGTTGAAAAAGACCATGGTGCTGGTGGCTTTACTAGGAGCAGTTGTTGCATTCAGAGTACAGAGAGTCACTGATTAAGCACTGCAGCATTTCAGGCATTACGAACCCCTAAGTACCTATGTTGGCAACCGTGGCAGTGGAAAACTTACAGCACTGTTGCATTCACTAAGGCAAGTATTTACAACACTAACCTCTAGAGAAGGTGGTGGTGGAAACTGGGCACTACCAGGATGATGGGCTACAGCTTCTGGGATGCCAGTTACAAGAATTTACTGTGCTTACAGGTATATTCACCTTCCCCAGCTTCTGGCATCTCCCAGTATTTGGCACTGCTGCATTTTGTGGATAAAATGGTTATTACACAGAACTCAGAACAGTACAAGAAGGGAACAGTGTGTGGTTTGTTTTGGGGTTCCCCCCCCCCCCCCAAAAAAAAAGGTAGCTGAAGTCAATGTGTAGTTACAGTCCTGTTTACCTACTTCTGATGTTAAAACTTCAAGCATAGTGGGACCCCCACACCTCATGTTCATGGGGATGTGCTGAAAGCTTGATGCAGCCAAGGTTTGACAACTGCTGGTAGAAAGAATAATTCACAGATTATGCTGTTCTGCTGCTTTCATTCAAAAAACCCCCACCCATGTGTTTTGTGCAATCTCCAGCCCATGCAAGAAGAGGTTTGGGGTTTTTTTGGTACTCTAAATATACTAATTTTATTAGCACCTGTGCTTATTACAAGACATATTTACAAGACAGTGATGGCAGCAGTGGCCTGCTGTCCAGAGGTAAGCCTACAGCCAGGACCCTGCTGAACATGGGGACCCTGCTGAAATGGGTGCAGTATGTTTGTTCCAGTTTCTCTTTACACCTCCAAAGAATCCTACCACTACTGACTAATAGCAAGAGCTATGTACAAATTTATTTCCATTACAGCGCCTCGGTAACTGCTGGTATGTCCAAGTTTTTTTTGTAAAGAACAAGTGCTTCTTTTCACATTTGAAAAAGTGTCTTTTGCAACTTGCATGGACAAGTAGTTTCTATGAATTCTCTGGAGATGTCAGTGTCTAACATGGATTTTGTCCATGCACTTTTTTCTGAAAGCAGATACCCCTCCTTTGGTTTGCAGTTGGAGCAGCACGCTGTGCTTTTGCTTTTGGCACTGCTGATGCAGTGGATGGATGCAGAGGTCACTGTAAATGACCAAGCCCACAGGACTCTGGGGAGCTGTATGCCGCCAGTAACATTTTAATGTGTGTGCCATTTGAACCACCTTCCAGTGAGTGCAAAACCCAATTTTTAAATTTTTTTAATTGTACTTGGAATTAACTGTTGCTGTGTACTAAACCCTCTTGTTATGAGCCCTAAATAAAAAGAACGAAGCACACCCCATGTGTTCTGTGAGCGTGCCACAGCTGTGTCACATTCCTTGTCTTTGGCTGCAGACTTTTCCTCACACTAGGGCCAGGGATCGTGGCTTGTGTGTGCAGGAGCCCTGTCCCTGAGGATCTCTGAGCACAGCACTTCCCACAGCAAAAGTACAAACCTCGGCATCCAGCCCGTTGCCTTCAGCAGCTCCTCCACCGCTCTGGGACTCCCCCTTTCCTGCAGTCGCTAATGTATTTGTCAAATCTCTGCTGCTGAGGGCCGCAGGGCGAGGCTGAGAGCAATTCCCAGGGCAGGGGAACAGAGCCGTGTTCCCTGCGGACCCCAGAGAGGGGCTGCAGCAGCACTTACCAGCCAGCAGCTGTTCTGTATGAGCAGAGCTGGACAGGGCTCTGCACGCCTGAGGAAGGAGCAGATGGAAAAGGTGAGCCTTCACACGGGGTGCTCTTTAGACCTGTAACCATGTGACTGGTACAGCCAGCTCTGACCCACTGGAAAGAACTGTGCAAAGAATAAAAGCAGTTTTATTGGCAGTGAGCACAGAAATGGTCAGCTGTAGACCATCAGCTAGCTGACCCCTACGGAGGGGAACCACTGATGACATGAAAACAGTGGGGGTTCTGAGCTCATGAAAAAGGAAAATTGCAAGACAGAGGATTAAAACAGTATTAAATTTAACTACATCTTTATTGAATTGTGCATATTCCATTGTATAATGATCTATATTGGGTACTCTATAATGTAGTATTTCTTTTGTCCTCTCTCATGCTTAAAAAAGTATATTTATACATATATTTATATATATTTATAATATGGCAAAGCTCCCCCCAACCTGAAGCTATTGGTCTAAAAGAGCTTTGATTTTTTTTTTTCTTTTTGGAAAGGGAAGAAGAGGGGAGGCAATCCCATTGAAAGATAAAATGTGCAATTTTCTTTTTAAAGCAGTAAACATGAATGTATTTACAGCACTCAGCACAAGTTTGCTGCACAGACAAATCATCATTGCAATGACACTTCTTACACTTGCATCTCCAGTATTATACAGAATAGTCCCAGTGACTGGTAACAATTAGTGTAAGCCGTAAACCAAACTGCTGCTCCAGTTCATTCCTGGTCCACTGCAGTCCACTGGGAGGCCTAAGATTTCCAATTAAAATTTGTGACAAAACACTAAGTTTTTCTTTTAGAAGTACAAGCGCTATTGTGCTGCACCAAATCAGCAGCAGGGTGCCATGGGCACAGCTTTGTTTGCTAAACTGTCCTTTGCAAGGGTGTACCCTGTTCCCAGTGTTGGTTAAAGACAAGGGACACACAACCTCTAACAGTGGCACCCTGTTCTCCCACCAGACGTGTGCTACAGATCAGCAGTATGAGACCCCTGGCAACAAGAGACTGGTATACACACATCTGCATACCTGGAATTTAGCTCTGAATGCATCTTTGGCAACTTGGGAAAGCTGGGAGGAACTTACTTTCTACTGTAGCAAACGGTTGAAATCCAAAATCTCCTAAAAGACAAGTTGCCTTCAAGCATTTAAATAAGGGGGGTGGGTAGTGTCCACAATCTGTTACTGAGGGTCCTTCTCACTCATTTCTCTAAGTCCCTGCCATGGGGGATTGTGCATACAGCACTAGTTCCTGTTCCTCCTGGTCTTCCACCTTCTCTAAATCCCCTTTACCCAAGATCCATCTGCTGAGCAAAGAGCTCACTGAGTCCTTGCCCGACTGAGTGCCTCAGAGCACCAAATGATCATTACCCAAGTCACTATTTTCCCTGTGGTTGGTTAGTAGCAATTAAAGTAATTTGCACTGTGCGGAATAAGCATGTGTTTGTCATCGCATTTGCAGTTTAGTGTCTTTAACTTCTCAAAATTAGACCAAGCCTGTGTCACAGTGAGTGCTGCCCCCTGCAACAAAACCCTGGTTTGGTCAGTCTTCATGGACATTTTTTAATTGAAGGAAAGAAAATTCAGAAAGGAAAATTACTCAACTTAGACAAACTCAGAATTCCAAAATAAAGCTTAAAGCCCCACCAGCACATGGCAAAAAACATCCAAGAGACCCTTGTAGTGTTAAATCCTCTCTGGTTTGGAGTCTGCCTCAATGGTGCAAGGGAATGAATGCAAAGCTCAACACCAGCTGCCACAAATGGGCCCCAAAGTAGTAAGACTCACCTGTAGCTGAGGAGCACTGTGTGACTGAGTGTGTAATCTACACCTTAACAGTGCTAAAAGGAAAAAAACCCCAGCAACCAACCAAACTCCCATGTTCTGGCTGCATCCTCACTACCTTCTGCCAGGAATTAATACTGCTTTTGTCGAGTGCAACTGATTTTAACATGACACTAGTTGAAGTAATACTCGTATTAAGACCCACTTACAATCTTATTTTGAATAAGAAATAAATTTACCTGCGATAGTACCAATGTAGCAAAACAATTTGGTTCTATGCTGTTTTCTGTAAAAGGCAGAAAATTTCTTTTTTGCCCTTCGCTGTTGAAATGGCACTTTTGGTTCCTTAAACTGTGGAAAAAAAATTTAACTGAGAGGAAGACTGGCCAGACTTTATCTCTGAGTTGATATGATTTATCCAGTTGCCTAAGGGCACAGAAAGAAGGAATTAGAAAACCTTTAAATGTGCAAGCCCAGAACAGTAAATGTTAAAATGCACCTGTTGAAAAAACTGCTTCCTCTCCCATCACACCTGAAACCAAATGATCCAGGTACCTGCACTTTGTTTCCCTGATGTGTCGCTCACTGTTGCCCTGCAGGCAACTGCAGAGTAAGTTCAGGAGAGGAGCTCTTTGGCTTTGAGGTCATCACCAAGTCAGAGCAGTCAGTGGTGGTCTGCTGCAGGAGGAAACCACTGTGCAGGGTGAAGTAGGAAACTTCCTCTTCCATAGAAAATAACAATTATTTAGACACTTGTGCCTAAGATCCTCTCCCAGCTACAGGTGTTAAAAGACTCAACGGGACCCCTAGCATAGCCACCTGCAACATGTTACCTCTTGTTTGTTTAGAACCTCTGTTTTTTTTGTTTTAAAAATAGTTTGTCATCTAAGCTTAGTGCTGCTAGAAGAGCCTAGTTTTCCCTTTCAAACCAACTCCCTAACACCTGAATTGTGATATAAGTGTCTGAGAACAGCTCCCTGCTTTCTACAACTGGGCTGCAGGCACAGAAACCTGACTGAACAGGGCCCTGCTACTCAGAGGTGGATGGTACGCTGCATGGCAGAGGGGAAATGAAGACCAAATGTGGAACAGATTAACAACCACAGCTGCGCTCGCCCAGCCGCCCTTGGAGCAGCAGGGCTTCCCCAACAACCACGTTAACAAGTTCCCAGCCCATGCGCCTCCTCATGTAATGCAACTCCAGCCACATGCTCCGAGGTTTTTGGGGTCAAAGCACCAGCTACCTTTGTGTCCGGAGTATGAACACTCGGCCTTCACATGCCCATTTTAACAGCGCTAAAAGGATTACTGCCCATGTTTGTAGCAGGAAGCCTCTTCCTGCGTGTCTGAAATTCAGCCCCTTACTTTTCTGATTTAATAAATATAATGGTGCGATTATGAGATGACTGCACACAGGAGAAAATAACTTAATTGCAAAATAAGGTGTAAATATTTACTGTCACAAAGCCAGTAAATATGCTGGAAAAGCAAGTTACAATGGGGGGCATCTCATAACCTGAAAAGGCAACCAGGTTGTCTGAACCACAGTGTAGCCAAATTTCCATGCTCAGCTGCATGAGCAAGCTGCAGCCACTCACTGGATCACTACTGCCTTAGGAAGAAAACTGTAACTAGAAGGAATACAGGGTGCCACCTTTTCTGACATTCGCTCTTTTTGCTGCAGACTTAAGAGTTACACAGCTGTCTCCCAGTAAGCTGTTGGCAGCCTGCAGTAGTAAGCATGGATTCATTGCCTAGGGAGAGATAACTGGGGACATGAATGTGGGCACAGGAAAACGAGAACAAAGCTCAAATGCCTCTGAAGAAATTGCACTCAAAACATTGATGAGCCGAGTCCAAAGGCCAGAGGTACCCGCACGGAATGAACTAAAGTAAAAGGGCTGGAACTGACACACACCAGTGAGGCTGTCTTGGGGAAAAGAAAAGCAGGTGGGGCAAGCAGAATTCCCTGACTGCTCTCACCTGTGAGCACATGCTGCATCAGCCCGGATGGATCTTGCCGCGGAGCAGGAAAATGTGGCCACTTCCCCGTCATGGCTACAGGCCGAGCAGTTACGGCTGTAGCGAGCACCTTTCACCTACTGGTGTGTCTGAGCGCCAGCAGCTGCGTACAGTACAAAGCAGCAGGAGGACCGACGTTGAAAATTACAGCACCCATGAACTGCAGTATAGCTTAACAACCCTCCTGTGACATTATTCACCAGCTAGACTGAGCATGCTTAAAATCAACAATGCAAATGCTTTTAAGGACACTTTGTAAGCACAAAAATAGTAGAAACAAAACTTGGTGAACGATTTGAAAGATACAAAAAAGTGCCTTTCCATAGCAGTGCTTTAAAAATGCACACAATGGTATATACTCTTATTGCTCAAAAAATCTAGTCTGAAATATTAAAACAATTTCCAGAGGTGCTGAAACAGATTTTAAAAAAATCATATGAAACAGGTCAGCAGAGACAGCACCACTAATTTTTCTTTTTTCATGATGCACTTATTAAAACTATATAGTTATAGATGTGATATTTTCTGCCTCAAATTAGCAAAACTTTTTTCCCTATTCATAAAATATTCACAAAGACATTTATTTCATTATTTGGATTTAAAAAAAAAATTTTGTAAAAAAAAGGAATGGGGGACACTGTCACAATATTTCTTAAATCTATCATCCTGAATTACTGTAATGAGAGATTAGTTTCTATTGGTTTTACATGTGTCAGGGTACTGCCAGGTCAAGCTGCTGTCTTTGTTTCATTCTTTGGGGAAAGGAAAGCATTTAAAGTTTGCTTTTGGAGAAAAAGTAAGCAAACAGTGAAATTATTTGCCCTATGAGCCTATTGGCAGTATCCCCATGGTGACAAGGGAAGCTCTAACAAGCTGAACATGGGGTAGGCACAGTCCAAGTATTTTAATTGTTTTACAAAGGCTGTGTCCCACTCCCCTGCAATGAATGTGTAATGATACGTAAGACCACTTACACTTGCGCTACCTTATCACAAGGTCTGAGTATGTGGGTAAGACTGTACAATCAAGCTACTGAAGTAGCTGCTGAAGAGAAAGGACTGTCATACTTGATCTGGTGACTGATTGTAAATTGGTGACTAACAAAAAACCAAACAAATCAATAGTCTATTTTCCACTCATATGGGCCCTTAGATGAAATTCCTAACAAATGTTATTGCCTCTTAAGGTTGTTTTAGTTCCAGTCTTCTTCCTTGACTGCTAGAAATGCAACTTTGCAATAAACAGGTTAATGCATTGGTCACAGTCTCTGGTGGGTCAAAGAATAAAGAGAGAATTCCTACTCTGCTTGTCTTCAAATTGCCACTCCCTTCTCTCTTTCCAGAAGGGAAAGTTTCCTGACAATTTCTAATCCATTACAAACAATACTTTTTTTTACACATTTCCAGATGCTTGTTTTTGTGAAGACACTACATCTTACCAGGCACAGACCAGGTGAGACTGGACGCTGTGCATACCTGTGTGAGCACATAACGCTTTCTACAGAAACCTACCTGTTCATTCAGGGTAAGAATTACACAGACAGCTCATGGATCGGCGTGGGTCAGCCTTGGGGGTTGGCAGGATTTTTGATTGCAGGAGTCCTGGCAGCTTTCAGAAGGGGTTAACACAAATATATTCATCTTGAGCCACAGAAACAAATGATTGAGCCTACTATCAGTTAGAATGCATAATGGTTTGGAATACTATATATTTATCCTACTTAACTGCATGGACGAATAAGTTTGAAGTAATTTGTATCAGTGTATATTTTTACCTATTTGAAAGGAGGGGGAGGCTCTTTATAGTATAAATATATTTCACTCCAGCCCACTATATATAAAATCTATTTCTTTCCTCTGAACATACTCATTTTCAGTAGTATTATGACCAGAATGTTTTGGTATGTTGCATCTGTACTTCTCAATCAATGGACAATGTACAGTTACCAGCCGAACACCTCAGCTCTGCAGAATTTACCCACCACAAACTGCTGACGAGTTTGTGGGTTTGGGTTTTTAATTTCCTTTCTTTAAAGTGCCCCCTACATCTCCATCTTTATGGTAAGATTTGACCAGTTAAGAGTCCGATTCCAGATAATATACTGACTGAAACAATAAATACGGTTCTACAAAAACATTCTGGTTATCTTCTATAGTTGCGACGAAATATATCACAATATATTATATACCTACACTTATAATACATGCACAAACATGTCTCACGTGGACAGACACTACAAAAAAATTATCTCCCTCCCCCTCCCCTAAATGCACAAAAAGTAAGAAAATGGGAGCTTGGTCCAATCCATAAGAAGGGTAAAAGAAACTGAAAGAATGAAGCCATCACCTCTCTACCCACTTTTCCCAGTAAATTATCAACACCCCTAAGCCCCTGACTTTTTTAACCTAGCCATGAAAGGGGAATGTCTTTACATTTAGCCTTTGCTGCAGTTTGAGATCACCTCTTTTGATGGGGCTATCATCCACATCCCCACATTCTCTCCAAGTGCGCAAGATCATAGGCCGGCCGATCACAGAGTAGCCCACGAGTCATGGAGAGCACTGGCCCCTGGAGACTGACTACCAGTCCCGTGAGAGCTTGGTGTTCTGATCCCTTTTGGGGGGTGCGGGGGGTGGTCCCCTCCGTAACGTTGCATAGCCAGATATATGACTACCCCCAAAGCTGCTGGTCTTCTGCTGGTCAGCCAGCAGCTCTGGTGGGGGTGGAGGCAGGGCCATGTCGTCCATGGTGGCGGTGGGCTCCGCTCTGGACATCCGCGCAGAGGAGAGGGAGCCGTGCCGGGTGATGGATTTCCGCTGCAGCGTCCGGTTGAGGTCTGCCAGGAATCCCGGCTGAACGCTAAGGCTGGACTTGGGTGACGTGGGCACTTGTGGGCCAGCTGACCCTGGGGGCTCTGTGACCTCCGCCTGTGTCAGTCGGGTGCTGTCATTCCTCTTGGGGCGTGTGGGTGGTGGGGCTTTTTTCACAGATGGTTTTGACCATGCCTGTGGCTGGGGATTAACAACAGCAACTTTTGGGGAGGTGCTGCCTGAAAACACAGATGGAATTTCTACTGGAGGAGGAGGAAGATCTATTTCAGGTGGTGGTGGTGGGAAGTCTGAATCAGATGGTGGTGAAGGGAATTCAACCACAGGTTCCTTTCCAGACACACTCTGAGCAGAAGCCTTGGCTGGGATCCCACCTTGTGGAAGGACAATGGGCAGGCTTACACCAGAAAGGTTGAGCTTTCCTGGCTTTGGAGGGGCTGGAGGAGGTGATGACTCCTTGGAAGGAGATCCTGACGGCTCTGATGAGTGTGCAAATTTGCTGACAAGGCGGTCCACTGAAGGCCTCTTGGACTCATGGTACTCAGTGGAGCTTGTGGACTTGATGCTGGAGTTGCGCTGAGGTGTTGGAGGCGGTTTCTTCCCTCCAGGGCTTGATGTCTTGCTGGCCTTTTTGACTGGAGACCCTGATTTGTCAGGAGGGGGAGAACCTGCAGAGGAAGCTGGGGAAGGAGGTGGAGGAGGAAACACTAAACTGCTCTCTGGTGGAGGAGGGGGGAAATCTGGTGAGGGAGCAGCAGCAGGCTGCCATTTGGGCTTTGCCTTCACTGCTGGAGGCGACTGTGGAGCCACACTCAGTGGAAGGGGTTTCAGAGGCTGGGGCTCAGTGGCAGGTGGCGTGGGAGGAGGTGGGAACTGGCTGACTATCTGCTTCACCACTGACGGCACTGGGGACTGAGGGGATGGAGGAGGCTTTACTGAGAAACTCTGCTGCTTTGGGAATGTTGCAGGGGGAGTGGGACCAGGAGGGGCTGGGGGCAGAGGAGGTACCTGGGGAGAAGTGACACTTGGTTGTTTCTTTATTGCAAGGGGCAAGGGCGCAGTCACAGGAGGAGTGATATGTGTGACACCTGGTGATGATGCCTTCCCACTAGGCTGAGGGGGCAGGGCTGCCATGACAGGCTTTGGGGGTGCCTGGGGTGGTGGGGGTGCAGGCACCGGAGGG
>WEIT01014782.1:0-12907 GCA_013389985.1 Dryoscopus gambensis | reverse complement strand
CCTGAGGCTTTGCCAGGGGCGGGGGTGGCGGCGGGGCCTGCTGTGCAGCGGGAGCTTTGGAAAAAGGGCCGCCGTGCTGGGCCGCGTTCTGCAGCCGGGTGATGGTGCTGTACTTGACGAACATGGTGGCGGGCGATCCCGCGGAGGGGGCGGGGGTGGGGGTGGTGGCAGCGGCGGGGACGGCTGCGATGCTGAGTAGGGGGTCACCACTTTCGTCTGCGGGGACACAGGAGCTGCGACAGACACGAAGGGCCGGCCTGCGGGCTCCACTCGGGCCTATGGAGAAGGGATTTTTAGTGAAAGTGGAAAGGGAGAAAAAGAAGAGAGAGGGAAGGAGGGAGAGAGAGAAAGAGACAAAGAGATTATAAAGTCAAGGTCTAAATGTGCCCATCGTTAAAAATTAAGTGGCAGATTACAGCATGCAAGAAATATTAGCAGAACACTGGAACAAGAGCCAATTCCATACACTGACAAGCCTGGACCATGCAAGGGGATGGGGCAGGCCGGGAGGGGAGCTGGCAGAAATCAGTGGAGCCAGGTCTGCTCCAAGCGAGGCTGACAGTCAGAGGGAAAATACACCACCCTTGTTACTTCTGTGGGACAGGCAGTGGGACTCAGTGAGAATCACTGGCCTCCTTTGGGCAAGTGTAATGACCCAAACAGAGCCCCCCCAGAGCACCACAGGCCATGACAGAGGACAGCAGGCAGAGCCAGAGTCTCTGTGGACATCTCAGCTCAGTACGACTGGAATCAAACCACACACGGCCTCCCAGAGCATGTCAAATCCTTACACCTGTTAGTTCAGGCCTTACGCTGTTCAGTGCTACAAAATGTAGAAATCCCAAACTGCTCTAAAACACATTGAGAGCAAGCTCTGCACAGGAATAGAACTGAGATACTTCTCCATATGCTCTGCTATCCAAGACTGGCAAGGGAAAAATAAGGAAAAAGAAGGACCGAGTTTTCCTAGGAAAATTTCCCCAGAAGAAAATGTTTAGGCATCTGCAAAACAAAGTAAACTTGGGAAAGAAAAGTTACACGTGCAACTATTATGTTAAGCAGAAAAAATAAGGAAAAACAGGGTAAAGCTGACTAATGGAAGGATCAATGGGAAAGCAGCAGGCAGTATTTTAGTCTACTTGTTGGGTTTGGCTTAAGTTAAGTTGTTTCTCAAAAATGGCAAGCCTACATTCCTCTTAAAAATTAAAATGGTAATTGCATCACCCTAACTTATAAACATCCTCCTAATACAAAGTGTTTTGGCTACAAGCCAAGTTGTGAATTTCACAGTGTACAGTATAGAAACATGCATTAGAAATACACCACCATGGCAACTGACCACACTGGGTACCTATACCTTATTAGTAGATACTTTGCAATAAGTTAGCCCAATTATGCTTATCTGCATGGGAGGAGCACATTTGCATATTGCTTTGTTCTCAACACAGGTGCATAGTGTCTGTATGTGCAGAAGTCCACCAAAAGGATTAGAGTCAGAAGCAATAAACAGTGATTTGACAACAAACACGGGGTGTGCCTGTACCTGTCACATTAGGTCTGGAAGGCAAAAATATTAAAAGGTCTGGAACTAAATCAAGGTGTTCACATTACAAAACAGAGAAATCTTGATCTCTTGCAAGTGTTAGTCAGTGAATTACCATTCTCCCAATCACCCAGGTTAATGAATTTTCAATTAGCACCACCTGACCTTAATTGTGCCCTGTATAAGGCACCACGGGTGTGCTGCCCTTAGTTGTGCTGAGCTTCACTTTTGACACCTGAGACAGCAAAAGGCAACAGGAAAAATAAAGGCGGCATAAAACAGACAGAGAGGGAGATGAAGGCATAACAGAATACCTATCCCTGAATGGCAAGACCTTGAAGAATCTTGAATTTGTCCCTTAAAGCAGACACAGTGAGCATGCATTTGGGTATTCCTTGTAGCATCCCATTTGAAATAATGTGTTTGAAATCTAACAAGCAAAATGAGGCTTAATGAGATCTTCACTGCCCAACTGTGAACAAATGAATAAAGTATTCTTTGGGCAAAGAGCAATCTTTCAGCATATGAAGTAGATGGAAAAGTTTTTCCTAATCTTAGATATATTTAAAAGAGGGAAGTATTTTCCTCATACCCATTGAAGACAGTCATTTTTACAGTGAACAAATTAAACACTCAGGACAGAGAAAAGGCTATTGTGCATCTCAGGAGGGGGAGCCCCTCCCATCTTCACAGAATCAAATTAAATTTCAACATCCAGAAACATATTCAGTGATGCTCTGTTTACAGAAGAACCTTGAGAGAGACTCATTGTCCTTTTTTTTTGTCCTTACAATTATGTGTTGTCCTTCTGTGTATCCTGAGAAATTACTTATTGCATACTAGCAATTCCTATTTGTAACATACATGTTCATTACTATCTGAAAATAGATCTGAAATTCAAAAAAAAATGCTATAAAAACAATACTATATCTTTTTAAAATATCAACTATGCCTTTTTTTTTTAGCTATTTTTTCCTAAGAAAACAATCTTTTCCAATGGAACTGTTTGCCATCTCTTTTCCCATGCTTTTGGACTGGTTAGCAGTCCAAATGTAGGTCAAATATGATAGACTTCTAGAAATCTCAGTATGTTTTCGTCTTCAAGAAATTGTTGCAAAGTTACCGACAACTGGTAAATGAGGGAGAAGTGGGCAGAACTCACCCATTATTAATTTGCTGAGGCACTAGTAAAACACCCTGGCTGGAAAGAGCATCAATGTCATCTCCCTGCTGAGCCACAGCATGCTCTGTTCTGCCCTGCTTGCCGAGGGGGATGAGCCAAGGCTGACAAGGTGGGAGAGAGCTGCTGCACAAGGGGAAGGGACGTGCTGCAAAGTTGTGCCACTGGCAGCAACCTGCCCACACGAACTGCTTAAGCCAGCTGTGACACCAAAGCACTGTAGCAAAGTTGCCTCTGAGGTAACTGGAGTTTAATCTGCCTAATGCATATCTCAGTATCACTGTTAACACCTTCGCATGTAAATTACAATTTTTCAACACTCCCATTGCCCTTCTTGCCACACAGTTTAACCTTTTCCACTGCCAGTCTGATTTCCTAGTTATTGAAGTTCCCCAGGCCAGACTTACACTGTAGTTTCACTGAAGGTAAATTCATCACCAATTCAATCAGAACTGTTTAACACAGCTTCTCTAAGTTTACATGGTTCATTTAATTTGGATTCTTTCCAAGTTTTAGGGCAATCCATTTACCTGTGTTATGCATGAGGTGAAGAAATATACCTCTTCTTGGATTTGCAGAAAGGAATCCAAAGTGATGAAATCTCGATACATGGATGGCCCTCAATAGGAAGCATTCTGAATATTTTATTTTTAACATGGCTTTTATCACGTAGCATAAAAATTCTTGGGGTTTATTTAGATGAGCAGTTGCAAGCAGAACTACAGATTTGATAAAGAGCAACAGTAACCCCAAGGCAGTGAACTTCAAACTTTTGCTTAAAATCTCGCAGAGAGTGTATGTAGCAGCAGAATTTACACTGAACCCAAAATGTGAGGAAACAGTAACATTATCATTCTCACAGCAGTACTCTTTGACCTCTGTTGGATACCTGCTAGCAAATGCCCCACCTCGTGCAGCTATCCCACTCCTGCAAAAATGATGCATCCTATACCTACACAGAAGCCATCTGCTGATGGACATGCACCACGTGTTGCACTCATGCAGTAGAAAAACTTGGACCATAATTTAGCAAGCTACATTCCTGAACTGAGTACTACAGTACTATTACAATCAGACAACTTCCAAGCCAGCAGGCATTGCAGAAAAGTTATGAATCCCAAAGGATGCAGCCATGTCAGCTTTCACACTGTCATATGCTTTCTCATTTGAAAAGGTGATGTGTTGTCTTATTTTTAGTTTTTTATCCGAAGCACCAGTGCCAGGTGTATTGACCCACGGTTTTATTTTTAAGAAGCTTGCTTCTCTAGCTTGAACCTGGGGTCTAGGGAAGATTCAGAACTGACAGAAGTAATGACAGCTTCTCATAGTGCACTTCCACATATAGCTGCTACAGTTAATGACATCAAGGCTCTTCAGGAACCGGGAGATTCCTTCAAACCTGACAACAAACCAGCTTCAGTGGAATTTCTCCTGTGCTTGGAAATCTTCCCCAGGAACGACATCACAGAAAGAACAGAAAACTAACCAAACCACAACAGACCTGAGCCCCAGGCTCAATGGATTAAAATCTTCTGTAACTCTTACGAGCAACAAGAGATACCACATCTGCCTTAATCCACAACTGCTGACAACGTCAGTACTTTTTTTTTTTTTACCGTATCTGAGGTTACTGGTTCCATTTCCACCTAATAGAACAGAAAACTTTTGAGTAAAAACTACTGAAGTACTTCAAAATATATATATCTGCTTTCAGGCCCCAGTTATTCACATCTTTACAATGGAGAGATGTGGCTACTTAACTGGAGAAAGATCTTAGTGAAAGAATTTCATTCAACTTGTTAACAGCTTATTTTTTTATTTTGTCTTCATTCAACATTAGCTAATAGGACTCTGTGAGAGGGCCTGTATAATGCCTTCAAAGAACAAAAGGCTTCTATGCACACACAAAAAAGAAAGAACAGAAAGTTGCAGGGCTGAATTACCTGACAAAGTGAATCCTAAAAAACAATTGTATAGCAGTGTAAATCGACCACGTAAAACAGAAAAGAAACGCTACTCAAGACAGAGGTGGAAGAAGTACTACACCCTGTCTCATACATTTTGTTGGGCGTTGGTTCTCAAACTAAAGTCTTCTTGTTACCTTGCTGGATTCCTCAAGTTGAGTGCCTCGTTTCCAGGCCTCAGAGAACATGGAGCTGACAATGCTTTGGGAACGGACATGTCCAGCTGGCTGGGTGTCAGAAACTCCACTGTCAGACTGATTAGAATGATTTGATTGAGATTCTGTTCAAAAAAAATGTTAAGAAACAGTTAGTATATGTTTCTGAATGTAAGAGTAATGTCAGCATGCTTATAATGCAACTCTGTGTGACTGTTAAACATGTTATGTCCCCAGAGGACAGTACTCCCAGTATGGACTGTATAAGCTCTAGCTCACATCCAGGCCATTACCATTTGGAAAATAAAACAGTGCAACAGATGCCTGGTATTAACCAAACCTGAAGCTGCACAAGGATGAGAGCATGTCAGGTATGTTTCAAAGTAAAAACACACTGCAGCTGTACGGGTTCTGAACCATGCCACAGCCCCTGCACTTTGGGAAAAGCCCCATTTCATGCAGCGCACATAGCCTGCTCTCTCCAGCACTCCCTCTCAGCACAACCTTAGAAACAGACCCTGGGCACAGGCCCAGGACAGGCAAGGCAGGACACTGCTTCCAACGACCCATTCCTCAACACAAGAGAAGGATGGACGTGCATCCTGCAAGCAGCCAACACAGATGATATTTTGGGGCCACAGGGTGTCTCGGCAAGACAGCAGCAGGCACTGCCAGACCAATTTATTCAGCCTGGCACCTGCCTTCTGTGTAATCCTAAATTGTCCTGGCGCAGGTTGGAATGCAACTTTGGCAGAACATGCATGGCTGGTGGGCTGTGGCTCAGCTTCCTACAAGAATTGACACTTTATCAGAAAAACACCCAGCTTGGATGGAGAAATTGTCAGTAACCAAGAATTTACTGTTATGCCACACAGTTGAAACAACAAGATACCTTCCTAGTTAGGCTGCATTTGCTTAGCTCATTCTTACAGGCTACTTTCTGAACCTGTCCAATTCAGTGGCATTACTTCCTGACCCATATCTGTGGTGGACAAAACACCTTCACACAATAGCACATTTTCAATAAAGAACCACGTCCCTGAAGGTTCAGAATCACCCACCCAAGCATCAGTCAGCTCTGAGCAGTGAAATTACACTGTATAAACCATATATCAATTTTTAAACTGTTACGTGCAACAAGAAACCAGCCCCACTTCTGCTGAGAGATAAACAGAAGCACATTAATGCAGGCATGCACAACTTGACATAGGAACAGAAACACTATTTTCAAAGTTTTCTCTAAAGAGATTGTTTAGATCTTTGCCTTTGGGCCGGGGCTATTTCTCATTTTCCAAGTTCAAATATTTCAGTCAACAAAGCAGTTTAAGAACTACGCATATATGTTCTATGAATCATTACAACAGAAATTGGATTTTTCAAATAGGTGAACATAGAGGCATCAAGAATTTGAAATGTTGTCTCTTCCTCTCAGTATCAGAAAAATCTTTCTTTGCAGGTGAACGAGAAAGTACTGCATATTTCAAACACATACACCACTGCAAGTAATATAGCAAAGTAGGTTTTTTACCTGTATGTGCATGTATATAGATGAATGTTATAGATAAAGTCTATGTTTTAACTAAACATAGCATAAAAGACTTTGGAGAAACAGTCCATTTCCTGCAAAAGTCCCTCTTGAGGTGTCCAGACAGCAGATGATAACAAATTGAATCACTGTATTATGAGATAGATCACACTGTTACCTGGCAAACTAGATGAGCTGGAGCCTGACTTGATACTGGAGCTAGACAAGGAGGTCCAGTCATATGCTGATTCTGTTCTCTTCAGTGCTTCCTGATAGTTCATGTATAGTTGCTTCCCGTACTAAGCAAAATGACAAACAAGTTTAACAACTCTGTATAGGCTGTGCACCCTTTTCAGACTATTGAGCTCCACCTCTGGCTTCTCTGTTGCATCTTTCCTCCTGCTGGCCCCCCAAAGCAACACAGGCTCTATGTTAAGGAGCACAGGAAATATTGCATTAGTGAATTGCTGAGAGAAAGAAAAACAATTTATTTATGCTAGAAGAGACACTGTCAAACAAGAAATGGCCCAATGAATAAACTAAGACAAGCTGAGGATCTTGGAAATCAACTCTATTTTCTAAATTCTCTTTTCCCATAAGCCTTCTTTTTTAAAATCTGAACAGAGCTGGCTAAAATCTATCCATGATGTATGTCAGAACTGTGTCATGTGACAGGGGTGCAGCAGAAACAAGAAGAAAAGGCCCAATTGCTGAATTATTATTACAAAGCCTAATAATTTTGCTAAGGAATGAAAAATGTGAGAAGATTTTACAGTTCATGCTCAGAACAGTTCAACAGAGGGAAGTTAAATTTACCATGTATTTTGTTAAGTAACTGTAAATGGTTTTAAGCAGGTGATGACAACAACTCATGGCAACAGTGTAAGACTGCCTGGAGGTTACCTTGGCAATGCGGATGCCATTGATCCACTGGTGTAGAGTTCTTACATCATCACAGCAAAGATATTTGATATACTGGGATTTCTTCTGGATCTGAGGATGCTGCAAAAACAATGTACATTCTCATCAATGTTTTAATAGCTAGGAATGCAATGAAAGCATTTATTTGTTGAGGTCTATACAGATAAACCTAATGCTGGAAGCTCTTCAACAGTAGTCTGTCTTTAAGCCCACTTAAAATATCCCAGAATATTTCAGGAGGTGAATTTCAATGGGGATTGCTTCACACACAGACTAGCAGTGTGTCCAGCATGCACTGATTTCAAGTTTGAAACACTAAGAAAGGGCAAGTCTTTCACTAATTTAGGGCTGTAGTACTTTCTACCTACCCAGAGTCTTCTGTACCTATGGACTGACTCACCACTTGACAGAGACAACTGATATTTTATCTTTATCTCACATAAAAAACCCCCAAACTAGAGGAAAACAAACACACTGGTCTTCTCTGCCTTTGCAGGCTTAAGTGAGACATTCCCCAAACAACATGCTTATGTTAAGCATAACACCATTTGCAGCTTGTAAAGGCTTCAAGGTTCCCACCCTACTGATATAGGGCTATCATCTAAAAATACTTGCTGCTCTCACATGCGTGTAGAGAAAATGAAAAGGCACTGTATTTGTCAATTCAGCAGTCAAGAAACAAATGCATGTTTTTCAAAAATCAGACACTGGAAATCATTCTGGATGGATTATTCAGTTGTTTCCTGTCCATGCTGTAGAAGTTACAGGTCTCTCAGCTGCTGGGGTAACTGAATACTCCAGTTCTTATCATTTCCTCTGTTAGCTTACAGCTCAGTGACACAACAGAGTTTTGCTAGATGATTGTAAGTATTTAAGTTTTACTGAAGATTGACTGAAACATACATCAAAGAAGTTTAAGCTTTTTCAGAACATTTTATCCTGTTGCCTTTCGACACAATTATTTAAAAATGAACATGCTTATGTCCATAAACAGAATATATAACAAATTTTCTTATGACAATAGACAGTTATTTTCATTTTTCACTACCAGCCTCCTTCACATACATGTATAACAAAGAGTCTATAGAAGCAAATACAATTATTTCGCTAACAAGGCAAGTTCTTCCTGGACTTGTTCAAAAATTTGGTGATATAGAAATAAGAGAGCTTCTCAGGAATCTGACATTTAAGGCTAAGGAGTTAACCTTAAATACTAACACACAAATGCTACATTTAACAGTAGCACAGCACCTGTACTTGAGCACACTCAGTTTTGATATAAACAAAGGAAGTGAAGATAAAGACAAATCCAGTCTGGACGTCAGTAGAGAATTGGGCCTTCAGTTTCTATTTGCCATTCACCTGTCCCAACTGAGATACTTCCCAGCTTAGTGAGTCTTTATGGCACAAAAATCTATTTCTGTTTTAAAAAAAAAGTGTGGGTTCTATGCATTTGTACTAATTGAAAACATTGATGTAACATTATAAGAACTGATATAAGAACTGATAAAGGCAGAACTGAATCCTGCTTAATATAACAATTTGGTGATTCATCAGTTCCACACAGAAAATATAGCTTCACTTGGTGTAAGCTACCCAACTAAATCTACCCCATTATTTTACTTAAAGGGACAATTTTTACACATTTTCGTGTCTTCATTAACGTTACCATCAAATTTTATGCTCAGAATGGCAATAGTTTTTTTAAAAAAATCTACTTACTCGGTGTGGTCAAAAAGTCTCAAAAATAATTTACTATTAACCTGTCCAAATGATATAGACAAAAGTGACATGTAAGCAGAAAAAAAATCAATTTACTTCAAGGAACTTATATATACCTCTGAATACTGATATTTTTGTTTGCATTCAGCGACCTATAAGAACATGGAAAATACTTGCAGTTTCAGCTGTGTACTTTCTCCACTAATATCATGTCCCATATTTAATATTCAGTGTCTCCTCAGTGGGCTCAAAGACATGCTTGCCCTGTCCACTGGAAAATGAAATCCTTTTTCATGCAGTGGACAGGCAGCCACACACTCTCAGCACAGTAAACAGTCTGATGTACTGACACATACAGCACCACATGAGCTCCAGATCAGGGAGGGGAAAAGTGCAACTATAACCATCTCTTGTCACTGGCACCATTTCAAATCCATGAAGACACTTTACTTGCTGTGAACACAGTGTGAAAGCCTGTTTTAAAATAGCTTGGTACCCAGCTATCTTGCAGGAACTGACACCATTCTGAACACTACGTGGGAGTCAACAGAAACTAAGAGATGTTTTGATGCAATTAAAATAACTTGACGCACTCGAGTTATTAGATCAGTTTAAGATCAGGTCACTGGTTTTATAACATTTTTTGCTGCTTGTTCTTCTTGTCCTTTATACTCAGAAGTTGCCTCCTTTACAGCAACCCCTTTCCCTCAGGTTGGGCAATAAAGGATAGACTTGAATCTTTAATATTGATTTCTGCACTACTCTGGACCTACCCTGAGAAGATAACTCCCTGGAACTAGCATTTCAAGGGGTATTATCTTTTTGAACCTAAACAGTTGTAAGGTACAGAGTTGCCAAATGGAAAAGAAGACTTTAGTGTATGTTTTAGAGTATGCTGAACAATTAAATAGACTGGCACCCATCAGTCTGGAAATAAAACAATTCAGGGCAATATGAAAATGTTTATGAAGTCACAACCAGCACAGCAAACAGGCAACAACGGTTCACAAACTGTTCACATCGTATACAAGAACTACAGGAAAATGAAATGAAAAGCAACTGATGGTTCAGAACAAGTAAGAGTGTATTCAAGGTATAGCCAACTGTTGCAGTGTTACCTTTAGCACTAAACAATAGTCTGTGGGTGCCTTGTATTTGTTCCGATAGTCCTGTCCATAGTAAACACTGACGTGGTCTAGCTGTAGAAAGCACACAAGATCCCGTGAGACCTATTAAATACAAAAATGGTCATTTACAAAGTATCTTTATTAAAAAATCCACACACTGACACAATCTGTCTAATGCTAAGATCCAATATTACTGTAAGGTCTAGGTAAGGTCAAATATTAGTTTCAATCTGATTCGAAAACTACCAACACAAGAAGGAGACACAGCTATGTGTAAACTCTTGCATCACACCTTCATTTTTAACCAGGATATCCCTTTTCAAATTCAGTCTTCTTTTTGTGTTTTGTCTGCATTTTGCCATTTGACAACATTTTACACTGGACTACTAATGTTTACTCAGAGCAGGTATCATGAGAAAGTAAGTATGACTGGTTGATCAGGAATTTATCAGCCGCTGGTTACATTTATCTTGGTAATAATCAAGGTGTCCAGATTCCAGAGTGACGGTGAGTAGAATTCCAAAGATGTTTAGCAGTGAGTGTAGGGCAAAGAATTTCAACAGGCTATTTGCATACAGATTGTTTTAATGAAGCAAAAGATTATGGAAAGAACATTTGACATGCATTCAGCTCTAAAGGGAGCTGTTGTGATGATAGAGATTTCCTCTTCATTCCCAGCTTTGTGGGAGATGGACTTCCTGTACTGGGAACCAGCTGATGGTGTCAAGACTGATGGATTCATGGGTGACTTGAACTCACAGTAGTTCAGCCTTGAAGCTGTACTGTATTTGTAGTGGCTTTCTACTTATTTTACATTACTGATACAGAGAACAGCAGTAAGTGATCCTGAGGAAATGGAATTACATTTACCAGTTTCAAAAAATGTAGCACCAATTGGTCCAAAAAAATTTCCTATTTATGTGAACTAACTAAACACAATGAAAGTATGCAGACTGATTGTGGAGTTGGTCTGATACTTCATGATCAACATTTGCAGAGCAATTTGGTCTTCCATCTGAATTCTGCTTGAGCAAAGACAGCTTCTTAGCTCCACCAAAAACTTTTCCTCAACACCCTACCCTAAGCTAACTCAAGAAGCAGACCCCTGTATTCTTGTATTTTTAAATTGGGGTTACACCCTTCACATCAAGTGCTGACACAATAATTCACACAATATTTCCATGATAAAGCCAGCCTTTTAATTAAGGGATGTGGCACTTTGAAAGGTACAGTTAAGCCAAAATGTAAAGCCAACTCTTGTGTGCACTGTTTACCAGCAATAAACAATTCAGAGCAATTGCTTTAAGTAGCATACCTTTGCCTTCCCTTTAGGGACATAGTAGATTCCAGAAGCTCGAAGGAGGAAGTAACGTTTCTTCCAAGATTTCTTACCATCCTCTTTCAGCCACAAAACTCCCTCAATCTCTGGCACAGTTACAGAACTTCCACAGAAGCATTCCTGCCAATAAACACANNAAACACAGTGGTTTGGGAAACAGACAGGACAGAGACCATGCAGTGGTTTGTTTGGAATGACTGAAGTTCTTTATCCAAGGAATGCACTCGTAGCAGGGACAGCTCTTTTTTCACATGAGATATGAACTGCAGATTAATCATAGATGCAATACAGTAATTCAGACAAAAATGACAAGGCATCTGAGCATTTGCTCTGTGCAACAATGGCAAAAAAGTCATTAGCAGCTATTGTAAAGATTTTCTAACCACTGCTTCTCAGTAACAGGTCCCCCAGTGGCTTTACTGGCTTTAAGGTCACAAGGTCACCTTATATAGCCTCATATGTATAAGCATACACCAAATCTAACTNGCATCCATCAAACACAGCTGCAATTCATTCCAGGAGTACTTTGCTGCTACTAACTGCCCACAACACTACAACTTCTGCTAAGGTTCTATTTATAAAGAACTAACAGAGAAAAACCAAATGCTTTAAATACATTCCAGATTAATATGCAGCACAGAGATTTATGAATAATCCTAGAAGACAGAAAGAATTAAGCAGAATTACAGCTCTCTGCATGTTGTGGCTTCAAACAATTTTTTCATCCAGAGTATACATACAAACACTTACTAAAACCCATATTAACAATATATTAATAACATGCATATGCTACTTGTAACTTAAACTGTATTAAGTTGAAACCAAAATTCAATACCCCAAATATTTACTTTTGGGTAACTATGTAATTCATAATCGTTATTTTGGAAATCAAGTAGAACCTATGGTACTTCAGCCACGTCACAAAAATATTTAGTTTTCAGCTTATGAAGGCTATATTTACTACTTGCTCCACACTTTTATGCTGTTAGTTCTGTAAACTGCTTAATGTGTTTGATAATAATTAGTTTATTGTCATGCACTTCTTAAAATGCAATTTTTTTTTATTTTAAAAATGTAATTGAAAAAAATTTTTACTACTTTGCTTATTACCAAAATTTAAAATATTAACTTAGACCAGCCACCAAACACATGCTCTAGAATTCTGTAGAAATAAAAATTTGAAAAGTGCTAGTAAAAAAATCTCTACCACCACAGGTCAGAAACCCACGTGACGGTTCTGCAAATTTCAACTTGAAATAAATGGTTTTAGCCATGGCTACAGGCAACCACAATTTCATTATCACTGTGTATGGTATTTTAGATATTAAACTAAATACAGGAACTTTTTTTTAACTGATCAGATCTGAAACAGTGTAACATTAAAACAGCCATTTATCTCAAATACAACACACTCCATTCAGAGTCTTCCAG
>WEIT01014781.1:63761-97637 GCA_013389985.1 Dryoscopus gambensis | reverse complement strand
TACCTCTACCCCAGCCAAAACCAGCACATACATAAGTCAGTATTTAAGGAATCTGGCTTTTAATTCTGCAAAATACTGAGATTTGGTGAAAGACAGTTTTGTGCCTTAAGATTAGGTTAATCTAGTATTGTATTATGGAAGTGTTAAAACTAGTAGTTAAAACTGAATGTTTATGTACCACTGTTAAAAGTATGGAGTTGAAAGTGGAAGTAAAAAGCTCTGTGAAAGGGTGTAGTTTTCAGGTGGTAGTTTCTGACAATATTGTCTTTCTGTTGTCTTTCTATCCATAGCCAATTTCTTCCTCTCTTTCTTTGCCACATTGTTCCTGCTGAAAAGTTGAATTCAGCTTTTCCAACATATGGTAGGGTGTAGCCAGAGCCAGAGTCATGATATGCTGCTGCTGACCAGCTCTGTAAATAAAGTGCAGAGACTGGCAGAATTTGGTGTAATTTTAGATAAAAGTGATGATAACCCCATGTTTATAGTATGGCCTGGCCATGGTAGTGTTTTAACACCATCTATTCAGCTAAAGCTTTCCAAATATTTTACACTAATACAAACTGGGTTACACTACAGTACAGCTTACTGGCAGTGTTAACACTCCTGACTGTGTTCTGCAAGACTTCAAGTGCAGTTTCTTTGTCTACCTAGCAGAGTTATTCCCTTAGGGTTGTCATTGTGTGCTACTGGAACAAAGCCATATTTGGCCCCATTTTATGCAGTGCTTTTTCAGTAGCATTGCTTCTCTTTAGGGTGCTGTATAAAAATAAATGAGTCTGTGTTCAGCAGTAGTCTTGGGTTTTATTGCAGTGATGCTGTTACGCCCTCAGAGAGGGCACCACAGTGATACAGTCCCTGCTCCCATAGAGCTTACATGCTAGCTTTTAGAAGTCAACTTTATGATAAACTCTCTTGTACATCCCAAATTTATGCATAGGCTCATATGAAACCAACTCTGATTTTGGACTTGATTCTAGTACTTCAGGAAATCAGCAGCTAGATTTCAAGACCAGAATCAGATGTAATGAGTTTGCTGAAGGTATTGCTGACTGTTCTTGTTGCAAGCACAAACGGAAGTACATGCTGAAGCTCAACATTTCAGAATATTTAAAACATGCCACTTTAAAAAAGTAGATTAAAAAAAACCAACAAACCCTTGCACACAATACAAAATATACATAATATTTCCAGTATTATTTGTGGCTATGCCAACTTAAAAGTGCAATAGACTCACCCATTACAAAAACTGAATTAGCCGTTTAAGTATTAATTGTAAAAGAAAAATGTAACTTGAAGTGGTTAGGATACAAAAACCTTACCCATTGCTATATCTCCCCTTTATTTTGGAAAAGCAGTATTGTGTCCAGGCTGGGAAGGAGAATCCCGTTGTCCATGTCAAAATATAACCCAGTGAAGTCTAGTGAATTGCATCATTGCTACCTGATTGATAAACTGTTAAATCCCCAAAGTTGTTGCTTACTGGATATTGGCCTGTACCTCCCACTGAAGGTGGAAGAAGGAAATCTGGGTGAATTGCCCTTGGAGGCAGCACCAGAAATTGAAGATTCTACCATCTGGTCTATTGTGAAATTCCCCCTCTGCTCTGGAGTGCATGACCCTGATTATATAGGAGCTTCCCACATATATGGCTATAGGGGTTAGTTTTTTCTGCACAAGTTTATATTAGAATTGAGGCAGACAATTTTTTTATCTTTACTTTCAGAGCATTTGCCCTGAAAGTTTATAATTACAAGTCAGGAGCTTATTCTTTAGATTTATGCAATCGCTATTTTTTCCCCCACTTTTAAAATAATTGTTTTGGTCACAGACTCAGCTGATGGCAAGAATCTTGTTTGACAATTGAGATAAGAATCTGAATTGTTTTTCAGAATGTTAAAAAAACCCCAAAACATCCCAAAACATAACATTTCATAGATACAAAATAAATTCAAAACACATATAAAACTGGACTGAACAGCTGTTGCTGCAAATGAAGCTGTTATTTGCCAAAGAGATGGTTGGCTTTTGACTGATTACCTATGAAAAAAGACTGAGTAAAAATTTCAAACGTGTTCAAGCCTAGTCACTCAGAAAATAATGGGAAAGTGCCTAAACATAATTACAATCCAGCTTAGGGGGAAAGAAAACATGACTTCGTGTTCTCAGTCAGGCACATTTCCATGTTTTACTCTTCAAGTAAATCATCTCAAGTTGGAAACAATCTCATTTGCATGGCAGCATACATAAGAAAGACACATATCTCTCAGAATCAATTACAAGTGTAACTGCCAGCCATGAGAGATAAGGCAGCCAGAAGGCCAATTCCCCTGACTGTTACCAGTCTTACGGCATGGGCCTTTATAAGACTGAGCTTTCATTATAATCAGGCAGTGTAACAGCATGTGATAAACTTGAGGTGCGTAACCAATACAAAGTCACTCAAGTGTTGTGCTTAGAGCTCATTCCAGAGCACTACAGTACTTCACTGTATAAAACAAGTTAACTTCATCAAGACATGAACAGGTGGGACCAAAAAAACATGTGACAGGTAAGGAGGTTGTACTGAGCTTTGGTCTCCTGGAGGGCACTGAGATGCTAAAGAAGTAAGTGCAGTAAACATTTTACAGAGCTTAGATCTTCACTATCCCCTTTTGTAACGTGCATAATTCCTCAGTCAGCTATCCCCTTTAGTTCTCTCTATGTTCTTTGTCTTGCAAAATCTTTCAGTACAGAATTAAAGACAAGATCTGGACTCTCTTTCCTATTTATGTCAAAAGCCAAACTGATATCAGAGGGACCGAGAGTGTAAAGGCCAGCATAACAGTAGTGGTAGTGCTTCTCAAGATGAAAATCAGTAATAACATTGCAGAGTACATGCTGTAAGTGATTATAAATTCATATTTTCTTCTCAGGGAGAAAGTATGCAGAAGACAGTTATACATACCATTTGCCAGTATTTCCCCAAAACAATATCCTTCAGTAATTTAGTTGTGACCTTAGTGCAAGAAATATGGTGAACTTTTGGAAGACTTTGCCCAACCAGTTGTCCAGTAGCATCCAGACAGACATCTTCATACACAGTTCCCAGTTTATAGATTAGTTAAAGCAAAGGTTTGCTGGTGGAAATTATTTTTCTAAAAAAATAAGGATGGAGCTAGTAAATGAAAAAATGACTTTTCTTCTCCCAGTTTGGAAGCAGTATTCACCACACATTCATCATCAACTTAATGGAAAATGTCCTGTAACACATATGGTACTTGTCAACTGAATTATCAACTGATGCTGTTCCACAATAATCTGAAATAAATTCTTCTGTTTCACTCTGCAGTGGATCAAGAGAAGGGCTGCTGGCACAGTATGTTACTGTATACTCCGGACCTGCCAGTTCTAAGGGTTAAGTTTGTTTGAAAGGCAAAAATTTACAAGAAAAGGCACTATAAATCATTTTTGAAAAAACCAAACTGTCCTGCAGTTACTCTTACAATAGAGTAGAATCTGTAAAAAATTTTCATCTATAAAGACACTTCCATTAAAAATGTTTAATGTTACTAAGCTGTAAGGCACTCCAGCTGAAGAACTGACTGATCACAACTACTGTTGGTGGCTCAGATCTCCTCTTTATCCACATAACTCATCTTCAGTCTTTGTCCTTTGTGAGTTCTGCAATTTCATCAACATCTTCTATATCCTGTGTCATTTTCTCATACTGTCTCTTGAAGAAGCCAAGCTGTGAGAAGTATTAAAATAACACCACATTGCAGTCAGTCATCAATAATTCATTTCTCAGCAAAGCTAAATACTGCGATGGTAGAAATGCACATGTCTGCGTGCCCACAGTATAGAGTTTGATTTGTAGACAATTCCTGCTTCTAAAATGAAAGGAGGTGGGCCCTAAACTCTTGTCTGGTGCAACTAAATGCTAGAGCAGCAAAGCTGATTAGCCAGTTTTCTCCCTGCCAAGATACAGACATTTCCATGATGCCTTGGTGTGCCACCAATGCCCTGGCACACAGAAAAACTTTCCCCTTTTTCTATGTAACCTTTGTAATTTACTTTTTGCCCTTGCCCTTTCTCTGTTCTTTTGTGGTCTGTTCAATATATATCCTCTCCCACCTTGTTTGTAATCCCCACCTTCGTCCACTGGGAATATCATGGGCATTAAGAGCCCAGCTGGGGTATTATGGAAGGAGGCAGACAGTGTCAAAAGGAAAAGAGCAAATGCCACAGCCCCTGTTTTGAATGACTGGCAACTTATTTACCATCTTCATGTTGCCAGTTTCTATGAGGACCCATTTCATAAACCCTTCTAAAATACATCAAGGGTGTAATGCCAATGCAGTATTATTCATGCCACCAAACTGCAGATGTGGTTTTGTTTTGCACCAGAGAAGATAGATTCCAAAGAAAATAGCCCAAATGTATTTATCTCTTTCTGGTTTTAAGCATATAAATACCTACTTACTTTCCACAAAACAGCAACCAGTACCAACAGCAACAGGAGTCCAGCCAATATACTGCCAATCACAACACCTACTGGCACCTCAGCTTTCTCATCCGGCTTCATTATTGTAACTGGGATCTGAAAGCAGAGAGATGGTGTCTTAGGGGTTAATGTTGACTGCAAATAAGTTAGGATTTGTAAACCAAAGATCAAGAATGTCTGGACTGCACACATTCCAGAATCAATGACTGGAACACACCAAGCAATTGCAGCCCTTTCACTGGTGTCCATGGGTGCCTGGTTGCACCACTGTGGCACACAGTGGTGCCAGCTAAGGCATCACTCTCGGCCGTGCATAACAGGCAGAGAACCAATCTCTCCAGCCAGCTGCCTCTCCATTAACAGGAGGCCTTTCAGAGGCCCCACACAACACCACTGTGTAAACCAATCATGTTTACATGAAGGCAGGGAATAGCCTGATGTACAGCCCCCAAATCAGAGTGCTGGAGAAGAACTACTTTCCACCATTGTCAGAGCCCATTATCTGTGGTGGGTAGCTGTAGGAGGCAGTACTAATCACTGAGGCCAGACATCATTGCATCTCCTGAAATTCCAAACTTCCTACTGGGCAGGTACCTCGGTCTCCTTTGCCTGCTGTTCCTACCTTCTGCGAAACCACTAACGACTTGACAGATCTTGTGGTGATCTGTGTTCTCCAGGGTCTACTGCATGAATTTGCCGCAAGATGTATGGGTCAAATGAGCACCTCTAGCACACCTACATTTCCTGAAGCCCAAGCAATACCAGAGAGCTCCCAGAAGAGTATACAGTGTCTGGAAGTTAGTTTTCAGGTGATACCCTATCTAGCTGGCTTAGGTATAACTAAATATATAATTACATATAACAGAGTTTCTCAGGGAGACATTGCTGTAATATTTATGAACTGTCAAATTTTTGGATTTAGTCTTGGAATGACATGCAGTTAGTTGAAAGTTTTTTCCCTTCCTGAAACATGATAAAACAAGTTACACTGGTTTACTTTCTCAGGGTCGCTTGTTCGGTGCATTTGTCTGGAGTAATTTAATCTTAAGCTTTCTGGGAAACTTGCACTGGACTGACATTTCAGTGATTTAAGTCATTTCTGTTGGAAGGCTCCAGTGTTGTGCTAGGTGTGGTTCTGTGTATTCATTTCACCAAGGCAGGATGGTTTTGTGTATTTTCTAACTGAATGGCCGTAATGATGATTCTAGCAGGTTAACATTCTGTCCTCCAGCTGGCAGTCCTTTCCAGCTTGGAAAAAATCTGAAAGCTTTTACGTAAAAATACCTAAGCAGCTTCCCCACATAGCATCACAAGGCAATATTCATATATGCAGTTTGCCTAGTAATGCTTTCTCCATTAGATTAACAGTGAAGTGGCACTGTTGGAAAGGAAAATTGATGCCTAAGAACAAATTATCTTTCCTGAAGTTAAACTGTGGTCAATAAGATGCTATGAGACTGGGATTCATCTCCTCTAGTGTTATATCTACAGCATGGTTCCTTGACTGGTAAAAGGAGAATAGGGTTTTTAAGGGCCTAATTCACCCTAGTTTTCAGGATCATCTTTAGGATGAGATGAACTGCATTTCAGAACTGCATCCCTGTTCTTCCAGGAACTAGGGTTTATAGAATGTGGATGACTAATGCAGATATTAAATTGGATGAATCCTATCACATTCATCTAAATTCACAGGGTAAGTAGAGAGAGAAGCTCCGTTTGCCTCTGCACTTTCCTGTTCCCAAGGAAGTGTGAAGGGCAGACTGGCTATCCCTGTTGGCCTGACAAGAAGTAAGTGTTGCTCTGAGTACTGGCCCCAAGTGTCAAACTGTCTGCTGTAGGGAGGATGTACCTCCACAACCTGGCACATTTACCAAGACTTCTCACAGGGCAGTAGGCCACTGAGTGAAGATCAGCTGGAAGTCACCAATAGCCACTGTGTTTCGTAGGAACCCTGTGGATAACTTTCAGGGTCTGTTCAGCTACTGCCTCAACGGTGTAAAAGTCCCAGCTGCACATGTGTCAATAGCTGAGGGAGGAATTAACTTTTACTTGTCAACTATAATTTGAATAATTGAATTCTAGTTCTCCTGAAATTGCCAACAGAAATGTAGATTTGGCAGTACCATGCTTTAAATGTGGAAAAATACTTATTAATACTTATTAATGGTTTATGAGCTACCCAAAAAACCTGTGCAGTTACCTGGAATATTTGCATTGTATAGTAATGAATTTCAGCTCCTACTAGAAATAATACCATGCCAAACTTATGCACTCAGAACACTTCAAACACTGGCATGTAATTTTTCCGTGGAAACATTCTTCCTTTGTTCTTTAGGTGCTGGAGGTTTTCCTGATTACAAAACAGTTTATTTATAGGTTCTTCACAAGAAATAAAGTGATCAATGAGAAACCAATGATTAAAAATGGTATTGGATGATGGTCTTATCACACAGAAATAGATCAATCTATAACTGCTTTTATATATATTCAGTTGAATTCTTCATTGCCTTTGAATGGGCTATGCTGCACATTCTTACGGATATTTGACTCTTTTACTAATTTGCATTTTGGTCTTTAGTGACCTTGGTTATTTTATGGATAAAAAAGGCTATTAAGTCCTGTAGAAACAAATCTGAAGTTAGTACTGCAAATGGAAGGGCGTTCCTCTCAAGACAGACTAAGAGAATAAGGTATCCTCTTTTATTACAACACCTACTGTATTCTTACAGTGTTTTTTATGTTTGTATATAGCAGGTGGAAGGCTTAGGAGAAGAATTCTGTACTAATAAAGCAGTGGTTTGGAGACTTGAGATTAGCTGTGTCCACATTGTCAATATGACAGCTATTCCAAATGCTAAAAATATTCCACATTCCTTTACAAATAAGATTATTTTCTGGAGACTTTGCCAAACATTTGTGTAGAAACATCAAGCCATATATACTTATGGAAGTAAGTAAGACTATAAATCAGATTTGTGAACATGTTTCCCAGAGCTCATTTATCAGTAAGAATTAATTCCATTTCAGAAGGAAGTCCAAATTTTGGTCTTTTCATGAACAGGAAGCTATCTGAATTTCAGAACTTTCTAGCTGACTTTTTCTTATAGTTCTGCAATTTATTTGAGACCTACACCTTTTAACTATGTCTGGTTTATATAGCAGTGGGCTGAAATGAAAACATTTTAATAACTTAAGGGAGCTATATATAGTCAGAAGGATACATTAGTTCAACATAATCAAATTGCTACGTACTTCTAAAGGACACTGAAAATTAAATACTATCACTTTAATACAGTAAAAGAGAAGTTGAAAAAATATACTTATCTATCACTTACAGTTAGGGTATTCTCTCCAATTATAAATAACTCAGGGTTATGTGTATCAATTTTTGCTTCTGCAGAGAGTTGTAATGTCTGGAAAGTTACCTGAAAGAAAAGATTAAAACAACTATAAAGCTCTGTTATAGGGAAACTCAATTAATATGTAGATATCCTAAAATGATTCTCTTGCCTTGAAATGCAGACTTCACAACCAGAAAAGAAAATCACAGTATTAAGAAAATTAAAATTATTTTTTTTTATTTTTCCCCAGCTAACATGTAATCAAAGTAACAGTGTGTCAGTAATCCACTTAGCAATGACACTGGGGAACTGGTTTTTCTTTTTCTTTAATGTATAATTCAAGCAAAACAGAAGGAATTATTTACATAACTCTTTTTATAGTTATTTCAAAGCTGTCACTGCTGCTAGCAGGGAAGAGATAGGGGAAAAAAACATTAAGAAAAGGAGACACAGCAACAAAAGACAGATGGGAATATATCTCTGGCCTTTGAAAGAAATGGAAACTGGATGTTCTTTCACTTCCCCCCACCCTCACCTCTATCCAATGCTTGTGTCTTTCCCCATTTATTTTTTCCTTTCACTCTGTGTTCCTCTCCACATCTCAAATTCTGACATAGATCTCTCAGCTTACACAGAGAAGATGACAAAAATCTTAAGCCAATTCTTGTTTGAAAAGGGTCCTTGTGCCAAATCCCACTTCCCTCTGTGGATATACTGGAGGAGAGGTGCATGGCTGTGTAGAAACTGATAGTTCACTGCTGCTCTTCTACGGCGCCACAGGGAATGGCCTCAGGTCCATTGGGAGCACATGACCACTCTCCAGCTGAACAAAAGTCAGTGCCTGCTCTGTCATTTTGCCTCCTCAGCCATTTCTCTGTGGCAGGGCCAGCTACCATGGGCCTGACATAGGACACATGGGCAGCTGTGGGTCTGCAGCAGCCAACACACGCCAAACTGTCTCTGCAGTGCAAGTTATTGCATCCCTGCACTGTGGTCATCTGCCCAAGTGGTGTGTCCTGCACAGCTAAAAGTTGAGAAACACACCTGAGCACTATTTAAAGCACCTCAATTCCTAAACACTTCTTTGCTTAGCAGGTACTGGCAAGCCTGCCAGCCCCCTCTTGGACAATGGCTGATTGCCACTAAATAAAAAGGTTGATGATGTGCAGATTGAGTGAGAGCTTGCAAGATTATTTGCAATGAATTTTGACAATCAAGTAGAAAATTACAAAATGGGAGATGTGAGAACTGCGACATGATCTTTCCTTCCCATCGGCTGGTGGTAAACAAACCATTCCCACTCAATTTTTTGTGAGGGTAGTAACCTTTTGTTCAGGTCTCCACCTTCTGCGTACCTAACAGCACTAACAAATGGTCTTGACCCAGCTGATTAGAAAAATACAAACTCTAAAGACAGACAGATGCTTTTTGTCACACATTTCCATAACACATTTTACAATATCAACCTGACCTTTTCCTTTTAAGAGATGAATGGTAAAGCTGACAACAGCCCTGCTGTTAAATGTCAATACCTGCCACAAGACTCGCCAGACACACTAAGGAGACTGCGTCATGTTCCTGATGTGCTAGGCAAACCCAGGACTCCAAGACCGTTTGGTTGGTTGCCTAGCTAAGAAGCAAACACGGTCTAACTTCAAAAGTCTGGTAACTCATGATTAGTTATATCCTGGAGGACACATGGTGATTTGAAATAGACTGAGATATTATTGATGGATATTTTAAACATCCTGAATGTCTCTAAGCAAGGACTGTTTCTTTGACACCTACTCTAATAAAAACAAAAAGTCAGTTCAAGACCTTTTCCACACTTCCTATATCAAAACTGGCAGCACTAACAGGGTTTTGGTATTTTGATGTGATTTAAAATGATCACTATGTAGGCCGTGATGTTCAAAAGCTAAAAGCATGATTATTTTACAAGCTATGATGGTACTGTGCTCTGCTGTCCTATGATGAGTTTTGTGGAAATGGCAGTTCCCGTAGAATGAATATAACAGATGTAGGAAATGTTTTTTTCAGCTGTGAAGGTTGAAATGCTGGGAATCACAGCATTTTCTTAGATTCTGTGCTGGACTGAAGTTTTATCAGCTTTATTATGCAGCCTCACTACTTCTAGGTTCAAGTTTTCAATCTGGAAAAACACACAAACCAATGTAAAGTAAAGGAAGGTCTTTCTAGATTGTACAGTCTCTTTACTGAACTTTAAAAAATATCAGGAGTTTGAAAATACTTGAGTATTGGATCCTCCGTAAAGACGCAGCTGATACTCACAGTAGCAAAGGTTCCGTTCCAGATTTGGGTGGACACGTTCACAAAGTACTCTCCCTTCAGCACAATGTCTTCCAGTTTGCATGTGATGGTGCTGCATTTCACATTCTTACAGTTCTTCCAGGGGAAACAGCAAGAAAAGGCAACAGCATGCATTAAAAATACACTTTAAAAATGTTCTTTCAACGTCCAGACTTTTTACCCTTGCCTTTGCTGTTCTGTGCATACAAATTAAGTGCTTTCAGGCTGTGCTAAAGCAGATGCAGTATCTATGAGAACATCCATAGGCTGAGCTTCTGCTCAGTAAATGAGGTATGGCACCCCATCACAGCTTTCCTCACAAGTGCAGAAATGGGCTCAGAAGGTCAGCTCTGCTTCTCTCAGCTCAGAAGGTCCTGCTTACTGCAGCCCTGTGTTTTACTCACCAGTTCTTTGGAAGCTCTGAAGTTCTCTTTCGTGAAAGATGGAGAATAAGGTCTTTTCCCTATTTGCAGTGGATTTATCTGAGCATCACAAGTAACACCTCTGGCCTAGGAAAGATGGCAGGAATGAGACTGGATTACATCATACTTGGGAATTTATAGTCATCATAATAATATGTATCTTTGGGATTAGATGGTAGCTGTTAAAGGCTAGATTGTGAACACTGAATTCATTAGGAAACTGAGAGTGTGGCTTTGGTCAGAAGTAAATAATTCTTACGACACTTCTTTTTTTCTCCCTAGATTGACCTGAAGGGTTTTCCCTCACCTAAAAATTTCATTTTTACAATAAGTTTCCCAGGAACTTGGAGAAAGACCTAATTGAGGAGATCCAGATACTCCACATCTGCTAAGTAATAGGCTAGTGTACTGCAGGCATTGTGGTTCCCCCTTTATGAGGAAGGGACAAGGAGAAAGGGCATGGATTCTCTTAAACTAAGCCATATTATTGGAGAGATAATTGATGCTTATAGTACTGCTAAGCCCCGGAAACACAGTTCAGTTCTATACCTCATCCGTGGTGACTGCAGTTAGGTACATCAGTGGGTTGTTTTTGCTGGTCAGTTCTGGAAGATTGATTGTTACAGATGCCATCTTTACTGGAATACTTCCTGTTGTTACCTACAAAGCAAATAATTCAAGAGTTAATCCAGGTAGCTGTGCATAAATTATTTGATATAGCAAGAAAATTAGAAATAATGGATGAGTATGGAAGAACTGGACTCCCTTTACATCAATATTTTTTTTTACTAAGACACTAGGGTAGTAATTTTGTGAATAGTAAAGCAGAAGGTGTACTATATAGCTCCAGGTTCGTGTCTGTTTTCTTAGCAAAGCTCATATTAACTGCATGAAATATGTTTTGAAAGGCAAATATTCTGCCTTGGCCAATATGCCTGTTTAGTCCTTTGGAGCAGCAGTTACAGGAATGGATATGGAACATAATTTAAGTTTCTTCCACGTTGCATATTTGGATCTAAGTTTTTTTTGTGTTATGTAATAAGCACTGTGATTTGGCTAGTTCTTGCATCAGGTTTGAGCCCTTAACCTTTGCCAAACTTCAACTTTCAAAGTCCAAGCCTGCAAAGACTTGTTTTTCTTTATCAAGTTGTCAGGAGACTCTGTGAAAAAACAGTCTAAGTTGGCCTAAGGTTAAGCATTAACCATCTTCTAAATATGTAAACAGTGCAGGACCAATCCCTCCCCCCATTCTACTTGTGCAAATGTCATCTTTAATCTTATGAAGACTCTTAAGCACTTACGATATTTGCTCATTTTTTTTCTTACTTGACCTATTCAAAAGCCTCAAAATCAGACAATGAAAGCAGGAGTGGGTTTTTTTCTAACTAGGTTTTGGGAGCAGGCTACAGAGGGAGCTAAGGCAGCTTCTTGAACCAGAACAAAACACACTTACTAACCTTAACTGAGAAGTTGAACGTGGGGCCAATATCTTCACAATTATTCACAGTGGAAGGAATGTTATGACCAGAATATACTTCATAAAAGTTGATGTTGGCAAGCCTAGTTAACAACCATAAAACAATACATTTCAATTTGGCAGTTGCTTTGAAAACGTATGTTACTGGATGTGCCTTTGTGAAACAGGTCAGAAGTACAGACAGAGAAAAAGTCAGTCACTTAGATTGCTGTTTGAATTTTACAAAGTTGGTTAAGAAGATGGTGTACTGAAGCCCAGAGCTGGAACAAACATGTGAAATTAAGACAAGAGAGTTGTACAGGATACAGGCTCTCAGGCTTCTAGACCCTGCATTGTTTCAGGGCCATACTGCAAACTCAGTTCTTGGGACAAACTGCAACGTTCAGCCTTGCAGTTGTCTTCTTCAGAAAGGGCCTCCCTGGCTGTCTGCCTTGGTACATGTGCAACTGGCTGAGTGTGGAAACACAGGCATCACCCTGCTTGTATACATGGTACATATCACGTAGCCCTCAGTCCTCTCTGGGTCATTTTCTTGAGTAATTATGGGGTTTAAAATCCAGAATTTGCAAAGTAACATAAGGGTGGTTTCAGTCCACTGCAGCATGGAATGACAGGTATGTGATGGAAGGACATGGCACAGGCACCTGCGGGTGCTCAAGGAGCTCAGCCAGTGGGAGCCATGCTCAAAGGCAAGGGGAACATCCCTGTGCATTACACACACTGCCTGCTATCTGTCAGCAGCTCCTCTGCTAAACCATCCCAGAACTGTGTCTGGTCCACGTCATTAGCATTTATTAGAAGGCTAATTTGAGCAGTCAAAAAGCAAGCTGGTGAGCAAGTTAAGAAGAAGTAGGGGCTATTACAACTCCTACATCAGCTCTTCCTGTTACACAAGGAATCTATGTTCTTGACCACTTTGGGTAACACCTGTGCATACAATCCTAAATTAATATGTGTGCAGTCTCACAGATATGCTTCCTGATCAGTTGTGGTCTTCCATACTGCATTGCGGATCCTTTTTGATCCGCCATACTTTCTCCCATGGGCCCTTTCCTTGAAGGGCTTCCTCACAAGGACTCCAAGGAAAACACACATGACATATTTTCTGCTTCCTTACTGCCAAAGACTCCAGTCCTTCCCAGATGCGCAGTATCAGCTTCCTTGTCCTTTCTGAGGTCTCTGGTAAGACATATTGCTACATCTTCTCCTAGAAGCTCAGGAAATTATCCCTAGAAAGACTTCACTCCAGCAAAACAATAATTTTTACTCAACTCTTGTATTTTAAGGGATTACTTCTTGGCTGTGTTACCTGCCTCAAGAAGGAACTAATTCCAGGTAAATACTTCCTAAGCCAAGTTATGACATGGCTTAATATGTATTTCATTTAGTTCTTTAGAATTTATTATCTCCAAGAATAACTAATTTTCTGGCAGGAGGTATTCCTTCATTCCTTGACTTGCATATGAAATTGCATTTTCTCATATTCAGGAGATGTAGCTGAATTGAAATCCCTGTTTTTCCTTGAATAACTTTTATAGACTCCATTCCTTGCATCTTCTGAAGCATTTCATTTCAGTTCATATTTCTCAGCTGATTAAACCTGCTGATTCAGGTTGGTACCATCTGAATCTCCTAAGCTAGCCCTCTGCACAGGTGCTCCTGCAGTCTCTGCTGCTTCTGACGAGGTCTCATTCAACTTTCTCAGGGAGCTGAACAGACTTGCACTGCTGACTCAAATGCATCTCGGCACTTAAAATAATCTCAGAAATTCTGCATGACTCCAGGACTGGTGAACCTAGTCATGATGCAGGGCCTTCAATATTCTGAAACTACTTCTGCAAAGAAGGTTATAACACTAAATCTTCTGAACTGTCGTGCTCATCCTACACAGCAGCCAACAGTTCTTGTAGCTATGGTCATCTCTGAATATTAATTTCCTGGATCCATTGTTGATGTGAAGCAGCTTCCTCTTTTTCAAATTTCTGTTATTCTCTGAATAACTACTGTTTAATCAGTTTATTATTTACTAATTTTTGAACACTTTGGGATGCAAAAGCATTTTTTCACCAAGAATTAGTGACTAAGTACATTAAGTGTAATTACATGATTATTCTTGAAATTCAGTACTTGGGGAAGATGAATAAATCTTTTCTTTGGTGAAAATTAAAATACCCTACCTTGATCTGAGAGTGAAACCAATGTATTTTTGTTTCAGTGGTAATCTAAATTAAACTGTAGCTGAAATAATTTGTGTTTAGAAAAGTAACAGACTAATTACTGTTTGAGTGCATCCCAGATCATCAAGGGTTTCCAGGGCTCAAAATAAGAAGTTTCAAGAGCACTATACAAAGATCAGTCTTAAAAGGCTTTTTGTTGGTCTCTCTCCCCCTGCCTGCTCAGCCGCCTCTCCTTGCAAACCACCCTTCCCAGGGTAAAGGATCCTTCTTGCAGTAGCCCTGACTTGCCTTCTACGTGGAGAAGAAAGGGCTGGCACCAGGCAGGGAGAGGCAGGTTTGAGCCAGAATCTGGACAGATGCATAGGAAAGCAGGGTGTCTGCTCCCAGTGCCCATTTAGCTGCAGCAAGGGGGAATCTGCCATGTGCACATCAGGTTTTAGTACAAATCATTATCTCAAACTGCTAAAATGTTTATATTCTTGCTCCAGGTTCAGAAGATATTCCATAATTTTTTTTTTCTTTCCCTTCTTTGCTGAGAGTTTGAGTGGGGTATATTTTTCCTTATGATGTTCTTTTGTTTAGTTTTGATCACTGTAACTCCAGATTTGATCCCATGTCATTACATTTGAGCCAAGAAGCCCAATGTTATTATACAGTATCTACTATTTATATTATCAAAACCCACATGCACTATTTGGCCTTTATATCACTTCTGTTCACGGGAGCATCTGTAACAACTGTTCAGAGGTCCAAAACTTTCATGATGTTTTACATGTAAGCTTGTTGGAAGGACAGACAAATTTGTAACTACTGGTGAACATATGACTTCCAAACCAAAAGCAAAGCTTCGCTATATTTGTAGTGGCCTTTCAAGACAGTTACTTCAAGCACCTTGGCAAAATGCAAGCGTCTGTTTACATTATTCAGCATACCTTGTAAAGTGAATTTCTGCATCATATCGCAAAGGAATCGATAAGGTGACCTGGTTGTCTGAGTCTTGCTGTTCCTTACTTTCACTGTTCATCAAAACACATTTGAGTCAGGGGTTATAATACTGTTTCATACAAGAAAGTTATTAATACCTAACTTGCTTTCATATCATTATGTACTTTACCTCCACGCATGAAAACTTAGAAGTGTCACATTCTGAAGATTTTTAAGGTTAAAATCAAAACTAATATCAAAGGATACCTATGGGAGAGACAAGGAACACATAGTAAATGAGTTGGTACAACATCCAAAGGACTTCCCAAGAGACATAATTATTAATGTGTGCAGCAATCTAGAATGGCCTTCTGTATCTGAATTCTCTACAGATTTCTGTGTAATACTTAAGTAATTTCTTAATACTCAAATCTGATTTGTTCTTGCATTCCCTTAAAAGCTGGCATTCTTACATAAACATGAGTTATTTGCATTTTAAAATTGTCCATAACTAGCTACAAGCTGCAACAAAAGGTGTTCACAATTCATTGCTTTTAAACTCTAGCATTGACACAAGCTTTGTCCTTACTCTTTTCTTTCGTTTGTTCCAGCAGGTGCACTTTGAGCAATTCCGTTAAAATTCAGAACAAACTGAACTTTTTATATATATTTTTTTTATTATTCTGCCTGTCCCACCACAGAACATCATGTTTCTATTCTTTCTAGCAAGTTTCTTGTTGCTCTAGTTGATTATGTTAGAGGCTAGAACCCTGTTTCTGCTCTGCCCTTGAGGAATAAGAGATTCCGTAAAACTGTGGATATCCTGAGGTTTACGGTATATATGAAAAAAAGATATATAATTCATCTTAGGGCTGTGTGGACTTCCCATCTCCTCTCAAAACAATATTGCTTTCTTGGAGAGACGAGATTCACAGAGCAGGTAAGGGTTCACACTGCAGGAGGGATTTGATGGGAATTGTGCTCAGTTCTTTGGAGCCTACACATGATGCTCTACGCTTCTCTGCCCCCAGCCTTCACTCTCCAAAAGTTACATAATTGCAGTAGCATTTGGAAGCTGTGAGTTGTGACAAATGAGCTTTCAGAGGCTTTTTTCCTTTAATCTGGAAGGGAGTCAAAAATTTTAACCCCTAGTTTGCTTCTTTTAATGCCTCTATTGTCAAATCTAAGAAACCCTTATCAGCAATAAATGCAGAGTTAGGGAAAAACAACAGCAGAAAAGGTTTTGGATATCATTCAAGGTTATTTAAACATGCTAGCAGTACCTGTTGTCCTGTTCTGAAAACAGGATAGCTTATTTGGCAAATGACTGTATTTTGTGCTGTTCCTGTTTGACACGAGACTTCAGTCCCATCACTCTGCAGAGAAAACAGACGGAAATGCCATCTTAATACCAGGTTTTGAGAAAGAAGAGAGATATATACCTTCAACAGCATATGTATTATACTTAAGGAGTGGTAAAAAGAAATGTATGGCAGTAATTTCTAGAGATGCAGCAGATGGGTGGGACATAGGCAGGGCTGGAAGAAAGTTACGAGAAAGGTGGGACAAGGACCATTCCCACGCCTTTTCTTGTGAGCTGTAATCCTCTTACTAGAATTTTGTGATGGGCTGGGAAGAAGGAATACAGGCCAGAGAGTACAGGTCAGCTCCAGCACTAACTTCTACAGTCCTTTTTTACAGAATTTTAACAGAACTTTTGCGGACATATTTACACCATCTTAGAGCTGGTTAAGTACTTTCACTGTAGAATTTAGTGTGCAAAGGGGAATTCCTACAGGACTCAAACTTCCTGTAGGAAAATCTGCAATACATAGTAGTTTGTTTTAGTTGTAAATGTTTACTACTCTGCAGAATATTTGGCTTGTCATCATCCTTGATTCAAAGACAAATTCACAGACCAGAGCCAGTTACCAACCCTTGGAGAATTTCTTAAAAAGTACTGTCTTTTGTAAAAAACATTCCCAGTAGACATTTACTATTCATGAATTATGCTACAAAAAAACCCTCAAAACAAAACCCGCAAGAAGACCCATACATACTCAGCTTATGTTTTTCTTCCTGCTTTGAAGCAGGCACATTTTTGATCCAAACTTTACTTGCAGGCTGAAGTGCTTCTAAGCAAAAGGGCTTTTAAAGCAAAAGAAGATTCTAGCTCCAGTGTGGTCTTTTGGCAGGAGTGAAATGAGCAATTTTGCTGCACAACAGGATAGGGAGGTAAAGGGGCACCCCCAGCGCTGTGTGCAATACTTTTGCCAATTCATTGTTCAGAATGATACTGCTCTTGGGCAGGAATGAATGCTATCCCTCCTCTCCCTTTGGTATAGGGATTGCTCTGGATTTCACCCCCAGAATTATCACGCACCTCTCCAGTAGCAGCCTGACCATATAAGCCAAGCCCTGAAGTGTGCATTTCATCCTTCATGAACTGGGAGCAACAATTTAAATTATAGGTATACTGCATTCCCCAAAATAGTATGCAAAATTCCTCTCTTTCCCCTTCTCAAAGACAAAATTTTTTGGAAGAAGCGCTTCTGATATAGCAATCATGTCAATCTGATTAACTGTCTAGCTGGAACACGTTGTCTTGGCAGTAACACCATTTCTAGATCCAAAGTCTGTGCCTTAAGGATTCATCATCAATGCTGCACGTCTGATTTATCAAATACAAATTCCCTGTGGCACAGCAACTGCTTCAGGCATGTTGCTGAGAGTTAAGGAGAAGATGTGGGTGCCAAGGCCTAAAGTTAGGAAAAGATGTCTGAGGTGAGGTCAAACTGGACAAGTTGCCAACTTTTATGCTGAGTTGGAAGTATCTTGCGTTGACCTAAATAAACTGATATGCCGGGGGAATAATTCTGGTATCTAAGAAAACAAATTGGGAGAGAGTTTTGTACACAAATTCTTTTCTGGAATAGGCACTGCTAGAAAGAAAAAAAATTTCTCTGAGAACCTCAAAAATCAGGGGCAATAACAGAAACAGTGATGTTGGGTATCACGCACCGGTAAAGACGATGAAGCAAAAAACAAGTTGTCTGAAAATGTAGCCTGGATTCTGGTGTTATATGCATTTTCCTTTTTATTTCTCAATTTCACATTGAACGTTAGTCTTCTGTTTTTGCTGCTGACAATAAACTGTTGTTTGCTGTTGGAAAATAAAGTCCATTGTTGTAACTAGAGGTACTAGAACAGCTGTGGATTAGGAAAATGCGTTGCCTGTAGCCAACAACTAATAACAAGCACAGCAAGACACTTCCTACATTCTACACGCTTAAACACTCTGCTTTCTAAACCCCTTGGCATAAGAAATTCTCTGATGGTGTTTCCTGAAACCAGATAGAATTATTTTCTTCTGAAAGTGTAGGACTTTGCTTATGTGTTGTCAAAGTGACTTTGCTGAATTTTCAAGCATCTACCCTGGTGGGAAGGTGGACAGAATGGACAGCAGACATGGGCAGTCTTGTCTCTGTGTGCTGTACATGTAAGCATGTATCTCACATGGACTTGGAGTATGTGCTGCCAAAATAGCTGACCACAGCTTCCCCACCGGCACAGCTACTGCAGGATCCTCGCTGCTCCCTGCAGGAGGGATGAAGACAGCTGCTGCAGCTGCTGCTGCTCTTCCAGTGCGCTCCTCTTCCCAACAGCAGCCACTCAGACACAATTTGTCCAAATACTCACTATGTCCTCATCTCTAAGGTACAAAAACTTGGGTTGGTCTAAGCTGACAAGATTCCTACTTCTATGTTTGTGTTCCTATCTTACCTTTCTCCTTGATTAAATTTAGATTAAAATGCCATTACTTTTTTTATCCATGCTGTTTCTAAGTAGATGTTGAACTAGAGAGGCATTTTCCTCTAGAAATTCATCCAAAGCCTACAGACAAACCAACTGGTGAAAACACTGGACCCCAACAGTTCCACTGATTCAGCTCTTACCCATCATCTGCCTTCCGCTGCACATTCAGAACAAGATCACAGATACAAAGTTCATCTTCACCACAGTCTTTAATAAAAGGAATCTGGGGAAAACAAAAACATTTCCTGAATGACAGGGCCCAACCTTTAACATTATCTGCAGACACTAGAGTTCCAACACCTTCGAGCTGAAGCACATTCTTGGTTTGCAGATAAGAAAATCCCTCTGAAGGACATTAAAAATTCTTGAAACGTGAACAAGTGAACTGAGTAATGTGTTGCTACGTGTCAACTGATCCAAGAATGGTACAGACAGGTTACTTTTCACTGACAAAAAAGGTGATATAGTCAAAATAGTTCCATCTCTCTCTTACGTACCTTTTTATTGTAGAATAAACTGACGTGAAAGAATTCATCTTTGCAATCAACTAGAAGTTCACATCAACAGTGACATGGCTGAGCTAACATGCCTGTCATGCTACAGTGGCTGATGTGTGTGTGTGTGTGTGCCTGTGTGTGTGAGAGCAAGCTCATGCAATACAGGCAAAGGTATAAAAGGAACCAGGGGACTCCTCCATGTGACTTACATGGAACACCAGTTTTCACTTGCATGTACCTCTTTGGTGTTTGTGGGGGCCACACATTGTGGACGTGTATAACCATGCATTTCTGAATAGTCAATCCGCATACTTACACTGTAGGCCACAGATGCTGGAGAAGATATGTCAAGGACAGGGCTCGAGCCAGGATTTGCAAGGCCAATGTCAATGCGCAAACTAAGTGAATTCACTGCATCTGAAGGCTCCTATAAAACACATGGTTCAGATAATGGCTGTCAGCACAGAAAACAGGGTAAAATTGGTAATTTCTATTGTGAATTGAGAATGCCTAGTAAAATCATACTTGCTCTAAACACGAAGAAGCAACAGTTCAAAGCTTCATTTCTTAATGAAAAGAATTTTGTGAGATTGACTAATGTGGGCTCCTCTAGCTTGACAGTTTTCAGTTAAAACTGCCATTTCCATGACAAAACTGATTTTTCTAGGATTCCTAGAGACTGTACACATCACAGTAACTACTAGGGCTAAGGGACATGCAGATTATCTGCAGCTGTAGGAGTTGGTCCTCAAAGCCATCACCAGGTAGCTTTCACTTGCATCTAGCTGCAGAAGTCAAATTCCTATTCCACTCTGCCTTACCATCACAAAGAACAGCTGGGCCTGAGTGACACTAAAATGCAATAAACTCCGTGTTTCCTTTTTTCTCAGTACTGGATGAATCACCTCTAGCCCTATGGCTCGCTGCTCCACATGGCATTAAATGTGATCAATAGGTCATTGCAAACCAAAGCAGGGACTGAAGTCCTCTACCTGACCTAGCACCATGCAACACAGCTTAAGGCAGCTCTCAGGGCTGTTTTCAGTCTTTGGTTCTGGAGGAAAATGGAGACCTGTTTATTTTTATTTAATTCCTTGGTGTATACCAGGGGTTAGAATGCACCCGAAGTCCACCTGAATGTTAGTTTGAGAGAAGGTATTTGTATGTATGTGTTAGTTCTTACGGAAGAATCTACTCAGAGAGAAATTAAAGTCTATTTAAACTATAGACGAAGAGCTCTATGTTACACCAAAGCTGAATAACATAATTAAGAACTGTCTTACCTTTCCTAAAAATCTGTACTGAATGTGACAGTTATTAGTTTCTAGGAAATCATAATCTTATTAGGTATTTTTCATCTGGGGGGATTGGGGAAATAATTCAGTACACCATGCGTGCTCACATTACAAGTAAAAAATTAATCCATATCTTCCTCTGGTCACTTTGTTTTGCAAGACTACTTGCAATTGCACTTACTTGTACACTGAAGACCTCATGAACACAATTCTCTTCCTGATGCACGACAAGATCCCTCTGCATGTACCTTTCATTATTTTCTTTGAAAAATCCTCTAGAAGTCACTCTAGAGGACTGGAGATCTGCATCCAAAGTTGCATTGTACTTTATAGCTACAAGAAGAATAACAGTATATTTTTCACTGAGCATGGTTGCCTGTGATCTCATTACTATGCTCAATGTTATAGTGACCAGGCTTTCCAAACCACACTAAATATTTCATATTTTTCATAGCTTGCTAAACAGGGAGCAGTTTCAAAATAAACAAACTTTCTCTCGTGTTATCCAAAGCAGTCAAACAGGTTTAGGTCCTGATATAAGTTCTGATCCACAGGGAGCACATTAAATGGCAATCAATCCAGCCTCCACTGCAGATGTCTGAGCCTGCAGCTCAGGCAAGAAGCCAGTCAGCAGGGCCAGGATTACTCTAGATAAAGGGGCCTTGCAGCAATATCACAGAACTCAGAAGTGACTTTAAAGAATCTGCATCTTCTGTTCAATCACATAATAATTTCTGCTGCCTTCTCTTTGTATAATGACTAATATGCTGTGGAAGTTCATTGTTATTTTATAGCTTAAAATCATGAGTTCCTGAAGACACTTTATGTAGCACTGAAGCAGTCCAGCTGGTGTTATCTGTGAGACTGAACTTAAAAACTTCATGGAAGCCCACTGCTGGTCGCAGAAATATACACTGTCCTCTGAAAAGAAGAGCTTCCTCCCACTGACAACTGCACTGAGCCTCTGGAAAATATTTATTTTTCTCTTTTCTGAAGAGAGAAGAAAAGTATGCAGTCTGCTGTTGAAACCAGAAGGTTGGAAAAACCCAGCTTCTCACTAACAACATTTTTTTGGGATTGTTGAACAAGGATATAGCTCTCCGTCATAATGTTAGTTCCCCTCTTTTCAAAGATTATGGAGCCAGTGATGAATTAGGTCTTAAAAACACTTTCTCAAGAACTTAAGTTTTATATTGATTTTGTGACTCTTGACATGCAATCTAATACATCTTTAGACTTTCCAGTACTCATTTGAATAATGGATTTTTGAAGAAATTAATATAAGACAAGTCATTTAAATACTCTTACCCACTTGATTATTTTTCTTAGGTCTAAATGTAGCCTGAAAACATATTTTGACAGTTATGTCCGTGTTCTTGTTTAGCAGACTGATTTTCTCAGGTTTAAAGGAGGCAATTATGGACACATTTGCAATGCCTCTTGACCTGAAAAATATATTTAAAGGTTACATGGGGTTTTGAAAAACACTGGGTAACATAGAAGCTGTTGTTTAATACTATCTGTAAATGTTAGCATTGATTTTTATGGTTCCCAATGTAAACTTCTTTTAATGGCACTGGTAAAATTATTTTTCCTTACATATGCATGAATTTGTTGGTACTGTAGCTTTCCATAATAATAATACGTATTTTCATGTCAGATTAGTGGATAATTGATGTTTTCATCCTAATGCTCTAATCAATCCCTCAAGGTATCAGAGAATGAGGCCCTTGGCCTGTTTTCAAAATAAGTAACCTTCCTCTGCTCCTTTAGGGAAGTTACTCCAGAAGCTCTTCTAGAAAGGTGGGAAAGAGTAATTCTTCATTTTATTTAATAATCTAATTTTTAAATAAACCATATTTTATGTAATTAATCAAGATTTTGAAGAACAGTTTCAAAGGAACTCTACATGTAAAAACAAATACATAAATCAAAATGAAACACATTAATCAACCCAAATGTCAGAGTGAAAGAAGAATGAGCATCTTTCAAATTTAAATAAACGCTGGTGCTTCAAGGAGCATAATTTTCTCTAATGAAATTAGCAGCAGCAGCAGCAGCAGCAGTCAAAGGTCCAAACTGACCATTCTTTTTTAATTATCTTGTTTCATTATGAAAGAAGTAGCAATTCAGTGATATTTTTCTTACAATGGGGAGCCTCAGGCAAGAAGACAGGCAACAGATAGGAAAGGAAACTGCATTTGAATTTAGCTCCTCAAGCAAGAGTAGAAATCACACCCTACTTAGGCAGGCAGAAGATTTGGGTTCTGTGAAACCTTTTTATGTTTTGTGAAAATACTCAGACTTCTGTGGCAAAGGCCATAGAATATTAAAAATATGTTTCTTGCCAGAAATAGTGTCAACTCTCTATTACTGCTCTCTGGCCTTACCCTGCAGGACAACACTTGCTCCACATCAGCCTACTAGCCAGAAAATATGTAGGTTGTGTGAGAGGTGGTTTCATCTGTCTCAGGCTCACCTGTCAAATTTATATTGTGGCTACTGAAGTACACAACCTGCTGTTACAAATGCTCTCCATCAAGCCCCATTCCCTACTGCTGTCCCTTCCCTCTGGACCATGTGCCTGCACAGCAGTAGCAGGCAGATGTCTCCTGGGCCTCCCATTCCTGGTCAGGTCCCCCAGCAGGCTCTGCCACCTGGCTTCCTCCCACATGCCCTGGCTCTCCCTCTGTGCTGCTTGGGCTTTCAATGGTTTAATGGTAAATGCTTAAAAGAGATTTAGTCTAGTGCTCTTTTTTTAGCTAGTTTTCATAGCGGTGATGAGGCAGTAAGTGTGTTAACACTGAACAAATGGAATGAAAAAACTTTTTAATTTGCGTATTTTCCTGTTTAATTCACTAAACAAACGTTCAACTGCTGCATCTGAATCACTAATTGCTTCCTTTCTAAGAAAGAGTATACCAACCATAGCACAACTACGTTTCCATCAGCACCAACTGATACGTCAGTAATGTCATCGTCATCTAAGTCTCTATGGCCATCTACTGATCTTCCAAAGAATTGGAGCTTTTGTCCAAAAGCAGAATCCGATCCTAAGATTTTCTGGGAAAGAGAATTTGGTTACTGAGTTTGCCAAAGCATGCTTAAGTCTGTAGATAGTAGTCTAATGAATAGATTTTCACTGATACTCCCTGTATATGCAATGTACTGTTTAAACAAAATGCATTTGCGGGTGTTTTCTCAGATGCTTTTTTAGCACTTCTTTCTCCTCTGTTGGAGCAGACAAAGGAGTAGATTTTTCTGTCTTGGGACTAGATCAGCTAGCTGACTGCTGTATGCCAGATACAGATGGAAACTTTTTCCATCTCGTATTGAGCAACTCAAAGCGTATGAAGCTTCATAGGAGTTCTAGCAAATACTTTCTGCATCCAGAAAATCTGCATGGAAAGTGATATTAAGATTACTCTTATAGTATATATGAAGACCATTGAAAGACTTTCCCTTGAATACTATGTATTTGTAATTTGCAGATCTGGGATTTATCTTATCTTCATTGCTGTACATCAACACTAAAAACCTGAAAAAAATGGGTGTTAAAAACATTTAGAATATTAGCTGACTTCACACTCAGGCATGAAAAATGGCTCAGAATGAGCACCTTGTACATCGTTTTCCTCTATAGGGTTCAATGGGTGTGCTGACAGCTGAAGGAGGGAGAGTCACAAAACGTGAACTAAACCATGAGAATAACAGTACTTCTTTAAGAGGATGAAACAGTAGCCAATTAAAACACAGAAAACCTTCAGTTTTCCTCTAGCAGATCTAAAGGGACCAAGTACAGCATTATGCAAGAAAGTTATTTACCTGAGAATATTTGGTACGTATAGTCTTTCGAAATCCATTATAAATGTAAATTGCTCCAGAGTTTTGGTTTTCTAGTGGTGCACCTATTACAACATCATTAAAGCCATCCAAATCGATGTCTTCAAGTGCTGCAATTGCTGATCCAAAGCGTGCGTTTTCTGACCCCTGTGGACCTTCCAAGAGTTCTTGTTGATCCAAGATTCTCTTTAAAAATTGAAAAATAAGAAAAAGCAAAACCACAGCTATCATTGCACCAGATTGGACATAGGAGGAGTATCTATGTGCATTGTTTTTTGTTTCTGTTTTCCAGTACATTCCCCTCAGACAGCTCAACATTGAATTCCTTCCCCATTGTATTGCCCATTCAGTTTGCATTATGTCTCAAAGTCTTGGCAAGAATCACACAGCAAAATCAAAGCATGCTATGCAAAGTACTAAAACCAAATATAACCATATGTATGAAGCTTAAATGCCCTCACTGTCCTCATCTGACTGTTCTGAAAGTTTCACAATACATTGAAAAATACAGTTTCCAGTTTTGGATTACCGGTTTTTATGCAGAGGGAATGGAAATTATGTAACTGGACATAATTCTTTGAAACAGAAATGGAATTTCCTTACTAAACTAATGCAAAAAACATGTGTCCAAATGGTAAACTCCTGACCTCTCCAATGCCAATGAAGAAAGAAAGAAAGACTGGAGATCTTCATAGTTAAATAATCCCATTTACACTAGATAAAATGCAACTCTGGCAAATAGCGTTCTCACCTTTAACCTCAGTTATCATGCTGTGCTTAAATTTTTAGAAATAACAGCCAAGTTATTTATTAAAAACTTCTAGAAAAGTATTACTTGCGCAACAGGGACAACTTGCACAAATCCAGATTCTTTAAAAAAATATTAAAAATATCTTTCATTATTCTTCGGCATTTAAAATTTAAATAATTTTAAACCCAACATTTGACAACAACTAGAAGTTGTATGATGGTCTTCCTATTTATTTGGTTTTCAAAGAAAGGAAAAAAAAATCCTTTCCTATTTAATGTCTGATACCACAGGCACAAAGACCAGTGTCAGCTGCCAACTTGCAGCTCCTCCATCTACCTTGAAATTGCTTTCAGGATGGTCTGCCTGAGGTCCTGCTGAGGAGGATGGTCCTTCCTTTCTATTTATTTGATTGTAATTTACCTAGTAAAGAGATCATTTTCTGTTTTCTCACATGGATGGCAGATATTAATTTACTTTGGAGACATCCAGTGAATGAAAGACTGTTCAAAAGTGCCAGAGGGCCCAGTATGGTTAATACAGATATTCTGGAAACACCTACTACAGTTCTGAATAAAAAGCACCATCAGTCAAGCATCAGACAAATAACACAGCTTTACTGAATAGAGGGGACAACAAGAGTTATGGTAATCATCCAGTGTTGGAGTCTACAAAACAATGCAGAAAACTGGTAGAAGAGCATTTCTTAGAACTGCTTTGGGAATACTGTCAGGCATTGAATACATTCACCAAAAACAAACGGCAAATTAATTAGCAAAAGCCTTGAGCTAAGTTTTTCAGACATATGGCCAACCCATGCTATATTAGCATGAAGCACATTGCCTGGCACCAGGACCAGGGAGACACCAAGGGCACTAGATCCCTGACCACTGTTAGTGCTCAGCTACTGCCTTGCTCATTGGCTCCATTTTGGTCTGTTCCAGCTGGCTAATTCTCAGATTACATGCACAAGCAGTTCTGGGCAAAGTTTGCAGCTGCTACTGAGAAGCAGAACACATGAGGCAGCACTGGAAAGGCCTCCACTCACAGCCCTCTAACCAGGTAGGCTTGGCACCATTCAACCCTGCCCTTATGCCACATCCCAGGAAAAGCACATGCTCTGTTTCTTGTTAAAAAAAAGTCACTTGAAATATTTCCAATGCTTTGAAAAGATTCACTCAATAGTGACTTAGAGGATCTGGAGAGGCCAGATAGCCTCTTAGCCTGCATGTGGCCAGTCTGATTTGAAAGAAATTAGCCTTAAGCAATGCTGGCTTGAGCCATTTTTACCTTTGTGATGGAAAACATGTATACTCTCCCTTCTTCTTTCTTCAGGTCATTCATAAACATTGGTGCACCCACAAGCAGCACATCTGTCACAGAATCCCTGTTGACGTCCACTGAACACACCACACTGCCGAAGTAGGAGCCAATCTGAAATCAGTAGTAAATGGGTTGTCACTGTATATAGTTTTTGTGAATCATGCTTTAGTACCTAATTCAGCAAACTTACATCTAGTAAGATCCCAGTACTACTAAATGTTGCTGAATAAAATTACTCTCTAGCATACTCCAATGTTGGAAGAATCATATCCTTACCATGTTTCACTGTTTCTGTCCCTGCTATAGCTTTACCACTCAGCAATACAAATGCTAACAGAAAGTAAGATATGGGAAGTATATTTTTTTTTAGAACTGCATGGGAAGCCCAACCTCCAATCTACTCTCAGACTTGTCTTACACATGATACCAAAACCATCTAAAATCATTCCTCTTTTCCAAATGGAAAAAAAGAGATTGAGCTCCCAAATCTGTCTTCTGATATTGTCTACTTCACAAGTTCTCAGGCAGTGCAGAGTTCACTGAGTATCTCCCAATTTGAATTGTTGACATAAGGATACATTAGTTAGGTTTGTATATTGTATTTCACCACTAACTGGATGACTTCCTAAAATACTGTGTAAGAGTTACAGCCAATTTCGTTGAAATAGTCTAGTGGCAGAGAAAAGTTCAAGTGGATTTTAAATGCTTTGAGAGAAAGAGGAATTTTCAAAACTAATTGCAATTTACTGCTGGGTCAATAAAAACAGATTCCTGAAAGTCTATTCATGACCAAAATATACTCGCCTGCTCGCCTCTCTGTGACTGCACAATTGCAATATTGCCATCACTGTCAACATCAAAAACCACCACTCTGCCAGTGTAGTTGGATCTTGGTGCACCAGCAACAAAATAGGCAGAGCTCATAGTTGAGAGAACAGCAACAGAATAACCTGGGGATAGAAGCCAACATTTAACATGTGTGAGAGACCACTAATTACAGTTCATCAGTTGGTTATCCATAAAGGCATGGAGGATGAGTCAATCTGGCATGTTAATCACAGAGAATGATGATTCCAGATGGGAAGTTGTGCTGTCACATAAGCATAAAATTTGCATTCTCCTGGAGAGAACAATGACACATAGATCAAGTCCAAGCAGGTTTACAGAATTACATGGACAATAGTTTAGCCTATTCAGTAAAATATAGACCACAAAAATGTCATGCTTGTGAAGGAGATAGGAGAAAAAAAACCACAGAGTATCCTTGGAAAGAAGAAATAAAGAAAAATATGCGATGAACATTTGGACCAGTCTTCAAACTAGGGAAGAGGAACACCTAGATTCTGCAAAGTTTGCAGTGCATTTTCCCACAGCTCACCACACCACAGCCCAGTGGTTTGTCTGAATAGAACAGGCTACATTAACAGATTGTCAGCTGAAGGGTTGATTGAACTTCTTTGAACATTTTAATCCTCATTACCATTATTCTAGCATTTATTTGCTTTCAGGGAACATCGTTTAATACTTGCAAAAATGTAAACATGTATCAGCAGTGTAAATCTAGCATTAGTACATACTTTACATTTCTGTGGTTTAGTTCCAGCAAATTTATTTGAAGCAAAGAAAACAAAGTCACCCTTTATAAAAGTCTATAGTTAAACGCAATTACAAAATGCCCATGATGGGACAGAATATGCAGATCTTTAGCAAGCTGCAGGACTATATGAGGAGTACAGTCTAAAAGGATTATGCCTTGATATTTACACTATACCAGTCTAAGTCAGAGTTTTGTTCAGATGCTATTTTTCTAGGGTGAGGACAACTTGTGTGATTGGAAGTTCAGTGAGCAACAAAACAAGATTTTATTCTGAATATTAAGTACACACCTTCCTAATTAATACAGAATACAATCATTTGAAGTGAGGGGTGCAGTGCAGAACAGGGGCCAATTGAGCAAGTTGTGATGTTCTAGCAGCTCTTTAACTTATGCTCCCCCAAGCTGGTGAGAGAGGGCTGGTATGGAGAGCTCCTGCTGGAGGACAGAAAGTGGAAGGGAAATGAAGGGACAGAAAAGGGACATTGTTTGCTCCAGAAAGATTAAAGTAAATGCACTAGAACTGCCTTGTAGAGAAAGGAAATTACCTGAGCTTGAAGGTTTACAGAAAACATTTAAAAGAACTGAGAATACAGACTGACTGGCTTTATTGCGTCACAAAAACATGTCAAAAATACATATAGAGATTTTAAGTAAAATCTCTATTAAATGGTAGCAATATTTGAAAACTATAAACTGAACTGGCAACGGCTAAGAAAACAGCAAGCATGTATGAAACAATAGAAAGCCAATCAGGTTCTCATCCACATCGAACTGAGGAAGAACACACAAATACTGTAACAGAAGTGACACATAATGATCAGTGTGATTCACTAAGCAGCCTTTTCAAACCCCGTGATTTATTATGTCCCTGTGACTGTGCTGGTTTTGGCTGGAATACAATTAATTTTCTTCACAGCAGCTGGTAGGAAGCTGTGATTTGGATTTATGCTGGAAACACACTTGATAACACAGGGATGCTTTAGTTACTGGTGAGCAGTGCTCACACAGTGTGGAGGCCTTTTCTGCTCCTCACCCCACCCCACCAGCGAGGAGGCTGAGGGGCCACAAGGAGTTGGGAGGAGACACAGCCAGGACAGCTGCCCACAAGTGACTACAGGGATATCCCCTTCCACATGGTGGCATGCTCAGCATATAAAGCCAAGGGGAAGAAGGAGGAAGGAGGGAATGTTCAGAATGATGACGTTCGTCTTCCCGGGTCACAGCTGTGTGTGTTGGAGCCCTGCTGTCCTGGGAATGCTGAACACCTGCCTGCCCATGGAAAGTGGTGAATAAATCTCTTGTTTTTCTTTGCTGGCATGCATGACTTTCACTTTCCCTGTCTGTATCTCAACCCATGAGTTCACCCACTTTTGCTCTTCTGACTCTCCCCCACTCTCACTCCCCTCAAGAGGTGTGACTGAGTGTCTGCTTAGGTGCCAGCTGGGATTAAACCACAGCAGTGACAAAGACTGATTTTTTTTTTAGATTACCACTTTGATATTAGTAGAATTTAAAAACACAACAAAGTTTTTATTCAGTGAACTGTTGATCAGTAAAAAAAATTTTTTGACCGAAAATTCTTTTCATATTCTCAAATAATTTTTTAACACAAATATGGCTAGAGGAGAATTTTCCAACTTCTTTAATATCTAAATCAAGGTTTCATACATTTCCAGATTTGTATTTCAACCCCTTACCTAGATACGAGCTATGATTTCTGTCCTGTAGAATCTTCTCAAACTCATGGCTCGGAAAGGTGGTGACTCTGTCTGAAGACTCCTGAACTACAGATCCACTCCAGTCATAGGCCCCAACAGCACCCAGCAGCAGAACATCCTTTAAAACATAAAAGTCAACATTTTAGAACTACCTGATGTAGAAAAAGTGTGAGCAAAGCTGAAATTACCATGCATTATTTCCTACATCACTGTGTTTAAGTCCGTGATGCAGGCTAAAGACTGCAGGCAGTTGACTGGAGCTGCTCAGTTACCACTTACGTGTAGGACTTTACTGTCCTGTTAAGGACAGAGGGATTATCATCCTTCTACTGAAAGAGGGTAAGTGACTGCTTTAGTTCCCGTGGCACTGTAACTCATGATAAAATGAGTTTATTTAAACACTGTGATAATTTCCTAAGTCTGTTCACCCTTCTTGCTAAGTCTATGCTTTTAAGCACCCATGATCCTCAGAAGACTGAGGATCACACAAACACAGCTGTATGAAAAACGAAAGCCCATTTTTTGGACAGCAAAAGTGCCAATGACAGCATACAAAAGCTGATACAAATAGATACAGTTTAATTCTTTACATAAGGAGATGTTCTTGAGAGAACAGTTAAATCTAAAATCCAAATTAACATGGCTTATTATACAGAATACTTAATACAGAAATCCTTAATCTTGTACACAGAAAACAAATATAGTTTAGTTTATTCAAGTTATTAAAATTCTTCACTAAACTGAGATACTGTTATAGAAAACTGCAATAAAATTGAATGTGTAATTTTCGTGAATAAACTCCCATATGTTTCTCATTTTTTTGCCATTTCTTAGCATCAAGTGCTTCATAATTTAAAACTTTAATTTGTGCAAATACAGAGGACTTTTAAAAAATTATTTCATTCATCTTAAAGGGCTATGAGAAGGAATCAACCTTCTTGTATTTTCAGTTGAAAGCTTATTGAACCACACTTGGATTTTACAAAGAAGACTTATTTGGTAATGATAATCTTAAAATTGATTAGCATTAAAATATATCTGATGTTTTGGTTTTAAGTGAAATATGCTTTAAACAAATATTATTAACTTTATAATTTATAGAGAAATTAGATAATAATTTTCAGACTTGATTTATTTATATTTTGGTGACTGCCTACCAGATTTACAATATAGTCACAAACATAGAAGAATTAAATGTTTCCTACTACATGAACTCAGATATCATTGAAAATATTGTATAAACACATCTCAAAATCATTACATGAAACAAACTATTGTGCAGCTTCACTTATTAATATATATTCAAGAAAAAAGAATTTAAAGGATAATTTGACATTCTCCTGCTTGTAAAAAGATCTTAAAATTGAACATTATGCTTTTATTTCTCTTTTCTTGCACTCATATCTACATACTTCCATTCGTATCATTAAATAATTAAACTCACATACCTTTTTTTGTGAATAATATGCACTGAAGCCCACCTGTGACATTTCCATTTGGAAAGTATCCCCTTGATCTGTACCTGGTAAAACAGATATGCATATATGATTATCTCTATAAAATCACACAAAATCCAGTTTTGCTGCCTCTGAGTTTAGATGTATAGGAGGTGTATATATCCACCAATTTGGCTAAAGCATTTACAAACAATGGAAATCAAAGCTGATAAACTGTAGAAAATTTGGAGGATTTAATGGCAAATTGATAAGATGGAGCCATGAGCCATGCTATAAATCTCTTCCAAAAAAAAGGGCAGAAGATGATGATAAAGATAGTTTGAATCACTTTGCACAGCCTTGTCACTGTGGCTGATCTGTTTTTGTGTTGCCTAGGAAGGATTAATATCCTGAAATTAACAGCTTTAAAAACTGTATATTCAGAACTTTCAAATAGAATAGGAATTTTTATATTCCTATAGGACTTCTAAAAACTGTTGTAGTTCTCTTGAAAAATACTGTGACATCCATTTTCTAAGCTAGATGGATGGGAATTCAGTGGGACTACTCAGGAAAAAGACTTAGTCCCTTGCTTTGAGTAGCAGCATGGGCCTAGTAAAGAATAAGTGAAGGTGAAAGAAGAGAAGATTTCATCTTGAGCACAGGAATCTGGCAGCCATAAGCTCCTTAGGGAGTGTTGAGGGCAGGTTACACATCTCTGAAACAAGGTCTCAATTTAACTTAAAATTTAAAAGCTGGCTTTAGGGGGACAAAGCATCTCTGTGTCACCTCTGCAACACTTTCCTCTGAACAATACACAGGAGTGCGGGTGGTGCTACTGAGGGGGCCTGGTAGGCACCACACAAATTGCATTTTCAGTTCTGTAATCAGTAACCTAGTCTTCTGGTTTGTTTTGGTTGTTGGTTTGTTTGGTTTTTCAAATTTAAAATGGCTTAGGATTCACACAGGTGAAGCTCTCAAGCATAAAGATACCTTTATTCTTCTGGTGATAATAGCTCCAAACATGTTTGGTTGCATATGGAAAAGCTCCCATGCCTGACGCCCAAGATATGATAGAATTTTACATCAACTGGGGAATGTTTTCCTCAAGCTGCATAAATTAACTTGAAGCTCAGGCTAATAAAGAGTGGAGTAGCTGGGGGAACACCTGTGAAAACCAGAGCCCTCCTGGTGAGCAGGGAGCAGCCTGCAGCTCCAGCTGCCACTCATTTTCACAATACTGCACTAAGCTGAAACAAAATAAAATTCTAAGCTTGTCAGCTGGGAGAAACTAATCTAATTTTTCAGGGACATTGAGTATTTTACCTTCTATACTAAAAATGCGCTCTCCAAGCGTTCCTGCTTCTTCCAGTAGTGCAGCCTCAGACGACACATTGAAGAAATACTTTTCTGTTGGATGGCTAGCAATTCCCTTGATTTCTTTAATTAAGTTTTTAGTATCAAGTTCATGCCTTATTAAGTATCCCAAAACCTTTTGTAAAGAAATGAAAAAACAGCAAAATAAGAAAAGAGATCATGGTGCTACTCCATTTCCTTCCTATTTTAGCAAATATTCTATGTATTAAAAAAAAATAATTACCTTTATTCGTATTACTGAATTGCATATTAGGTTCATTCTTAGGAAAGGGACCATTCATACAAGAAAAATACATAAGGTATGGCAAAGGGGAAAACCACTGAAGTTGCTCAGGCAATTCTAGTCTTGCTTTTTCAGGCAGTGAAAAGACCAATATTTCCACCAGTTCATAGGATTAATTTGACTTTGTTTCAGTCTCACCAGTCTAATAATGCATGCATTATATACCACTTATGTATAGAACATGGACTTTCATACATACACAACAAAACAATCTTTTGGAAAATGCAGTAATGTATAATTTCAGTATTACTTACAGCAATGCCAAATCTGGTTATATTGTCTTCATTGCATTTACCTATCACTGTTTTCAAGTTGGAGCCATCATGTGATTCACCGTCTGTTACAACAACCATTACTTTTGTAGCTGTGGGGCGTCCTCCCGATTCAGGTGAGAAGGCATACTGTCTGTTATAAAACATTGGTTTATCATACCTCAATCCATAATGGATGGAACCCAGCACATATACTGTAATGAATGTGTCCATCACTGAATTAGAACAAGGTGCTTCTGTAGTGCATAAGAAATGTAACCAAAGAAGCAGGAAAAAAAGGTAGGACTGGAAGGACTGGATGATGTTTCTGATAAAAATGTAAATTATAGGAAAAACAGTATTTTTTGGTACTAATATTTCTAAATGAAAAGAGGGTTTTACCAGAACTCTTAAAGCTTTATGACACCAGGAGCTGGCATCACCAAACTCAGATGAAAATGGAAGAGAATTAATAACAGGCTTCTCAATACTACTGCAAATATTGACTCCATTAGCCTGTTCCTAAACCAAATTCTCAAGTTCATTTGATTCAGCATG
>WEIT01014781.1:37186-51950 GCA_013389985.1 Dryoscopus gambensis | reverse complement strand
CAGCATGGAGTGAGTACTGTTATCTCTGAAGAGTGTACTGTCAGCTGTTGTTCAGGGAATGCACATTCAAGATGATCTTGACAGGGTACAATATGGCTTTATAAAAGACTTTGTTTATAAAATAACAGAAATTTTAGTCTCAATTTAGGATTCAAATGCAGATGACCTCTTGACAGGGTTCTCCCTCCCCACAGCTTAACTGAATGATGTTTCTGTGGTGGATAATTACTTGTGTGGTGACCTGCTTAAGCTTTTCTAATTGATGAGTTTCACTGGTATTCACAATTTTCCTTGAGTTCATTAAAGAGCTCCTGTTTTAAAATTCCCACCAGACACTGTGAAAGGTTTGAGCTGTGCTTGACTTGCAAGTTTGTCCTTATTTATGAGCATCACATGCCATCAAGGCTCATCAATTCACAACAGAGCAGTGCCCAGTTGTCCTGGATCATTTGTCTCTGTACAAAAAAGTGTTCCTTGGTGGTTTGTCACAGCATCCTAACATGTACTAAACTCTTCAACAGTCCTGCATTCCCATTTGGACTGCCTTTCCTCTTCTCTCTGAACTCATCTCCAAGCAAAAGTGAAAACCAGTACCCATTCTGCAAACATTTTTCTGTCTCTATCATTTCTACAGTTCTTACTGCCTCAGGAGATGCACCGCCCAGAAATACAGCTGAATAATATAACTGCATCTGCTGTATTTCTCTATCTCTCCTTTCTACTCTTTGAGAGAGTATAGGAGGATTTTTAAAGATGTGTTTTATATATCACCCTGTGAATTTATTAAGCAAAATCTAGGAAGTGGTAAAATTTCTGGTGAACCTCAGATTCTGGAAAACCTCTCCTGGGGAGACATGGCACCCCAGCAGCACATGGTGCAGTGAGCAGCCCCACTCTCTGTGCCTGGACAGAGTTTTCCAATACATCATATTCTTGCCGCACAGTGACAATCTCTTCACAAAAGCGTATGATGATAAATGCTCCCTTTGGACAGAAAGAATCACTCTGCTCATATCTCAGGCTGTTTATCTTGTTCCCAGTTCAGCCATGTCAGCAAGAACTCTCTGCATGGACTGCAGCCTCTGTGTTGCTCATAGGAGAAAACAACTCTACTGAACAACTTGAAACAGACTGAGTGTTCTGTTTGGGGTTTTTTGTCTGGTTGGGCTTTCCTTTTTTTGGGTTTTGGCTGGGGTTTTTTGGTGTTTTTTTAAATAATGAATGCAGGAAAAGGCTTTATTGTCCCAAGAAAAAGAAAATAACCTAGAAATCAAGAGAACAAGACAGTAGAACAAGATTCACTTTTTTTAAAGCTTGCCTAATGATTTTTTTGAGCAGGATACTGAAAAGGGCTTTTCTTCACTGAAGTCTCTAACAAGTCCTAGTTACTTGAACATGAGCTGATAAAATTTCCCTGACTTTTGGAGGTAGGTCAGACATCACGCAGTTAAAGAACTAATGGTGAAATGCCTATATACAGAAAAGTTCACCAGATTCAAAATATTCATATACTTAGGAGAAGCTTGGTTGAACTCCATGGCCAAAAAAGTCTTTTCCAACCTAAATGATTCTATGATTCTGCAAGATAGGAAAATTAAACCAAAGTTACATTTTTTTTTCCCCTGCAATCCAGCACATATTAGTCAAGAAAGTGGTAGTGGAGGAGTTTTATATCAGAAGCAAAAATAATAGAGAGAAATATAAAACATAAATAGCTTGGATGAGTCAGGCACCTATTGCTTTAACTGCAAGCTAACAGAAAAGCTCACGAAAAGTATAAAACATAAGGCAATTTCTCCATGTATGAGGCAAAAGTATTCAATTCACTACAGGCACACATTCTTGTTCTCCTTCAGTGGCTTTACACAGAAGTTGGTGGTTTGTTTTTTTGTTTTTTTGGTTTTTTTTTAAGAGATCTCTGATCTATGGGTGACTAAACAAAATTGGAGCATGCAGAAACGCAGTGAGAAGCCACCACAGCAGCAGATGAAGGGTGGGGGTAGGTTGGAAGCCTACCCAACTGAGGGAGAGGAAATCTGAAGGTTTTAATTCCAAGGATACAGCTCTGCTCTCCTCTGTCTCCTGGTCCCTGAAGGTAAAGACTGCTGAGATCTCAGGGGTCGTGCATTTATGTGTGCAGCCAATTGCAGCTGCGTGGTGTTTCTGAGCAGCGCTGTTACAAACGTCTCTGCTGCCGCAGTAATTTTGTACCTCTTTTTCCAAACCTTAACTGCAAAATACATTTTCACATGCATTTCCATGCATTTCCGATTTCGACCTCTCACATTCTTTTTACTGAGAGAAGTGCATGTTACTGAGTATCTGTCTGTTGTCACTTAAGCAAAACCACCAGTTTGCGGCTATTTGGGTTCTGACACAATTTCAGTCTATGGAGAATGACACATCTGAAGTGTCTCAGCATACCATAATTTTTATTATCTGGTGTGGCTTCCTGCTATAGACTTAAACCCATGTATAACACAAAGAGACATTTAAGAGCTCAGTAGTTCTCAGCTACTTTCACAGACTCACAGTCCTTACATACAAGGACACTTTAAGCTTTGTGACTGCTGAGGCTGCAGAAGAGGAAACAATGTGTCTTCCACTAAATGTGCTTAGTCCCGGTAATGCGTTAAAGTTCTTTTTGAAACCACCATTTCTAGAAAAAACTATTTTACTAATTGCTCATCAAGCCCAGTGTTGTGGCAACAGTGAATTTCAGGTCAAATTTTATGGCTGAAGAGATGTAGCAGACACAAGACTTTGTTATGATTGTGTTATTATATACATCCAAATACACCATCCCTTGAGAAGCAAACAGTTAATACTGTATTAGACACAAAATTATATAGATTTAATTTAATTTTAATATGAATAATTAGAACTCCCCAACCCTAATAATTTGTTTTGATCTTAACAATACTAAAATGGGAAAATATCCCACATATATGTTAAGAGTAACAAAGATGCCCTGGGTACACAAAGGAATGAAATACGAGTTAAAATTCTAGAGAAGTTGTAAGCCTAAGGAAATTAGGCTTAGTACTGGACATGAAAGTAAAAGGTTTCCAAAAGAAAGACCTCAGGTCACATGGTGTTAAGGAAAAAATTCTGAACCACCACATGCATATATCTTTAGAGTATCTCAACTTTTGGTCTGATAACCCTAAGTATTTATTTGTAAAAAGATAGGTCTAATATAAAAAGGAATTAGCCAGAATGCATTTCAAAGAAATGTGGAATTATAAGAGAAATATTAAGAGTGGCAACATTTTTTATTTAACCTTTTAGCTGGACATAAACCAAGCCATTCAAATTGCTTACCATTTGCCTTGTTCATTTCTAAACTGTTGAACCGCATATCCAAACTGCTCTCTTGGCGGACCAGAAAATATTTTTGCTTCCAGGAGCCCAACATTGTAGGCTTCACAGCAGTTATGAAGAATGCCTGTTAACAGAAAGATTATGATTATCACAGAAGCAATTAAAGAAGAATTTTGATCCCAGCGAAAAAGGCTCTTCATCTGCGACAGCTCCCTCAACAGAAGAAAATAAATATAGCCTTTGACACATGCTTGAAGAAACAGGTTTTCGCTACAGTACCCTGCCCCTGTGAAATGCCTCTCTAGCACTCTTTACATGTGTTGTGATACTGTGGGCAGAGATCAATGACTTGTTCACTCCTTAACAAAAGTTGCAGCATTACTAATGGGAATGTTTTAGCTGAATGGAGGCAAAATATATGATTCAGAGGTCTGTTATCCTCCTTTACCTTTAGGCATAAATTAAGCTGGCAAACATATCAACGGCCTGCTGAAGTACATTAGAATCACAGAATCTTTTAGGTTGGAAAAAACCTTACCCAACCACTGCCAAGTCCAGCAATAAGCCATGTCCCCCAGTGCCACATCTACACATCTTTTAGATACTTGCAGGGATGGTGATTCCATCACTTGCCTGGGCAGAGTGTTCCAATACTTGACAACCTTTTCCAGGAAGAAATTTTTCCTAATGTCCAGTTTAAACCTTCCCTTGTGTAACTTGAGGTCCTTTCTGCTTGTGCTATTGCTTGTTACCTGGGAGAAGATACTGACTCCCACCTGGCCATGACCTCCTTTAAGGCAGTTGTAGGGAGTGATAAGATCTCTCCTGAGCCTCTTTTTCTCCAGGCTAAACACCCCCAGCTCCCTCCACTCCTCCTCACAGCACTTGTGCTCCACACCCTTCACCAGCTCCCCTGACCTTCTCTGGACTCACTCCAGCACCTCAGTGTCTTTCCTGCAGTGAGGGGCCCAGAACTGCACACAGCACTCGAGGTGTGGCCTCACCAGTGCCCAGTACAGGGGGACAATCCCTGCCCTGGCCCTGCTGGCCACACTGCTGCTGATCCAGGCCAGGATGCCATTGGCCTTCTTGGCTACCTGGGCACTGCTGGCTCATGTTCAGCTGCTGTCACCGGCACCCCCAGGGCCTTTCCAGCCCCTCTGTCCCAGCCTGAGGTGCTGCCTGGGGTTGTTGTGACCCAAGGGCCGGAGCCGGCCCTGGGCCTTGTTGAACCTCACACCAGTGGCCTCAGCCCATGGATCCAGCCTGTCCAGATCCCTCTGCAGATGATCGACAGCAGATCAACAGTCCCGCTGCCCAACCTGGTGTCACCTGAGAACTGACTGAGTGTACACTCGATCCCCTCATCCAGGTCAATAGAGATATCAAGCAAAAGTGAGCCCTGGAGAACACTGCTTGTGACCGTCCACCAGCTGAGTGCAATTCCATTCACCTCAACTTTCCACACTCAGACAAAATGCCCTGACTGTATCTGCTAATACTGTTTATAGTTTAGTTCATGGCACTGGAATAAAAATGAGATTATCTGCTGCATCAGAAAACCTAAATTTTTGAGTCATTTCATTATCACAGCAGAAGTCTTTGTTTTCAGTCCAAACAGTCTGAACAGTTGTCCAAACAGGAAAACTTAGAAATACAAACATGCAAGGTAGAATAGCATTAATATATTTTGACACTTAACATTGCAACTCTACTTAGCTGTGGTTTTGTTATTAATTGCTTTTCCTTGGGCACTTCTGTCCCTAGGAATAATGGTGTGCCATTCCATGCCATTTTGGGGGGAACCAGCAGTGTGGACTGGGGACAAAATTGATTTTGTAGGACGTGGGGGCCCACTCCTCATTCATAAAGGGACTGATTTCTTTCTGATCAAGAACTGTAGGTGGATATCTAGGAGAATATCCACTGGGGTGATTGCAGGAAAAGGCCAGACTCCCCTGAGGGACCCTGCTGTGAGTAGGCAACTCCTTCCCCAGCCTGGAGGCAAAAGGATTGAGACAACAGTGGGATCCCAGGAACAAGCAACAGCCCTGCTGAGAAACACCTTAAATCTCCTGAAAACCCTCCAAAAATGACAATGATGGAAGAAATCATGACCTGTGGTTGCACTGTGCAGCTGGTCCCTGAGGTTCCCAGAGGCAGGTTCACAGAGTTGCTCATGGGTTAAACAACATCCCTCATGTTTCCCCTCCCTTCCTGTATGCCCAGACAGAATGAGTTTTATCTGCTTTACACACAAATATGCCTCACCACAGTTATTTAGTATGAGTCACTGTGTAGTAAAGAAGCAGCCTCTTCCATAATCCCTTATGACAAGGACTCTTTAAGGAGAGATGGCATCTTAAAAATATGAGCTCAAATTCTAAACACTTCTCTAGTCCTAATGGGCGAAGAGCTTACTGTTGGCATCACTTTCTCCCAGGTCCCAGGAGCAGCTTTGGAAGAGAGGTTAGCAGGGTTTATATCAGGATAAAACAGCCCATCACAGTAGCTGAACTTTAATAGTAATAATGACAATAACATCATAGAGAAAATATTAAAATCACAACCACAGGTTTGCAGGCAAAGTTCACGACCTGTAAAAAGTGTCAATGTATTTTGTATTGTTGCCCACAGAATTCAAAACAGAAACATCACTAGCAGAAGACTAAATACAACTCTAGAAGAGTTACTACTTTTTTACCACAAATTCAAAACAGGAAATCATATATTATCTCAAACAACCATTATCTACAGTTATCTACAGTCTATCTACCTCTGGAAAGCAAGAAGTCACCCACTGCTAAAAGTATAGTTCTTGAGAAACATCCTTAGAGAGAAATATATTTCCTGAGTCATGCCATTTAAGACTGGAGAAGAGAATGTGTACAGACTCATTACTCTGTGTTTTGCAATCCTTTTGACACTAAACACAACCTCATATAGTCACAGTTTATGTCTGGGTTTTGAGGAGAGGGAAAGGGTGTATTGAGATAGAAACTGACAATTGCCACTAATTCATTTGTGATTTAATACACTTTTAGTTTATAAAAATATTCTTTCCATGTCATAGCCTGGGGGTTTTTTTCTGTATGTTGTTAAATTGTATTATCCTCAGTCAGAAATCAAGCACAATTTAGCAGTGTCCCATTCTCAAGAGGCCACATGAGACTATATCACAGTGCCATCCTCTGTGTGAGTACGGAAGAAGAACCCTACACACTATATTTTGTACGTGAAAATAAACCCTGACTTTTGAATGAAGAGACAGAAGCAATCTAGAACGATAAACAGTTCCAGTCTGACCCAAAATACAACGACATTTAGAGAAAAATTCTTGACTGTCTGGACGGTTACATACTTATTTGCAAATCACACCACAAGCCAAAAGATAACACTTCTTAATGTCTAAGTGCATTGGACAACTTTGGTGCAAACACATGGAAGATGTTTCTGATCTATGTCCAAGGTGAGAGTTTTGTTAAATTCTACAGGCAGGGCAAAAAATTCCTCCAGAACTGGGTAAGACTGCAGGTAAGCAGGTATGACAGCCAATAGCCTGAAGGAAAGTCCCCATGCTGGTTTAAATTCCCCTGGGGTGCTGTGACAAGTCAGATGGGGTCAGCACAGTGTGTGCTGGGTTATGTGTTGCCTGTTCATCTCCTAACTTGACCTCCCACAGCTGTGCAGCATCCATCCTTGGACCTCCCAGGGCCACTCTTTGTGGTCCTGGTTTCTCCAAGATGGGGGCTTATTCCAAGGAGCAAGAGCATTGTCTGTCCCTGCACTGGGAAACTTCAACTCCTTGTAATTCCTCTGGGCTTCACAACAGCTTACAGAAGAGATGCCCTTTTTCTCTTCCCAGCAACCCACCCCTTCTACTCACCGAACCATTTTACCCATCCTTCCCACTTACCACTGGGACACAGTTTTATTTTTTTAAAACTTTTGCACTACTGCAGCATAAGAGCACTGCTCTTTGAGAGCAAAAATGTCCTGCTGGAATAATGGAGAAGTGTCTGCCGGATCACAGGTCTCTTCAAAACTGCCTCTATCATGTTCACTTTCTGGACAGGCAGCCAGTCAAGGACAACGAAAAGAGAAGAACCAAAAGAGCAATCGTAAAACCCAGCCTCTGAAGATACACTGTTTTCTGCAATATTCTTACAGATCAGCTTTGCCTCTCACGCACAACTGCTTTGCAAAACTCAAAGTAGAAATGCTGGCAAACACAATCTGACTCAGCACAACCATTATCAAGTGAACTTAGTTTCAGCATATTTCAGTCACATCTTAAATGCCACATTTTTATAATCATAGCAGTTTTTTGGTGTGGAGATCGACTCCACACAAATCTTTGCTGGTTTGGGCCTAGCAAGTATATACTGGCAATTATATACCAGGCATTTTTCCTGCCATTTTCCTCCATCTTATATGGTGCTTACACTGTAAGAGTATCTTTTATCCATTTTGTACATCTGTCTTAATACAGTATCCAGAAAAAGAAACTCAAGCATTTGCAGCCAAAAAAAGAGAAAATTCTAAGTTTCTTTTAAACTTATTTTAAGCCTGTGCGAAATAAGAGGGTCTCTTATGCATTAAAAGGGTGCCAGTCATTGAAATATCTAGGTTCAAAGTACTGTATATTCTAGGCTGGAATGATCCAGTATCTGTTGCTGCCTTCAGGCAATGAACTTTGATAATTTAAGAATCTTGAAATAAAGAAAACTAATTCACTATCTGGATTTTAATAGCTTTTGGTGACAGACTTCTACTTTGTGACCTAACGATCATGATGAGAGATTAGTTGGGCAAGTAAAAATCCACTTCCTAACTTCTGTCTGTAAATGGCACTTTATTTACAGTCAAGTAAACAGACTGTGTGGAACAAAGGAAGTCAGATACAAGACTAAAGCTTCTGAAAGCCCCTCTGCAGACTTCAAAAACAGCAGTTCCTCTCCTCTGGGAAGGGTGCTTGGGCAGTTCGATTTAAAGACAACAACTTCACTAAGCAGAGTACTCCCAATATCAAGCTTCAGACAGGAAATGCAAGAAAAAAAATCCTAATGGGATAAAAAAAACTATAAGCTTTCTAATAAACTCCAGTATCTCTTTGCATGCTCTTTTTCTCCTGGGAATTTCCATATTTCAGCAACTGCATTATTGCAGTGTGAGCCATGGGAGCTGCAGTGTAGTTGTATAGCTGGTTTTATACTTTAACAGCACTATTTTTTTTCTCCTAGCAGGACAAAAAATAATACATGTTATGACTGGGCACCTTTTCGCCTCAGTGCCTTCTGTTTCTTCTCTAATGCCTTCTGTTTGCTTCATTCTGTTTGCAGTACAAGCTGAAGCAAGTTTTAATGAAGTAAAACTCATATGAGGTACACCCAATTCATAATCGTTTTGATTTTGTAAGCAAAGCTCACAGCTTAAAGGGATCAAGCAGAAAATGTCTGTTTGGTAATCAATCATTTAATGCTATGATTATCATAGTTGATTGAAACTCCTTATTCAGATTAATCAGCATAAAAAAAATTCAACTGGATGAAAAAAATGAAATCAGATTTTTATGTATTTGATTACTTCATTTGGTGAAATAAGTTTATAAAATTCTAATAGAATATACTGAACATTTTTTTAGTTCGTATTTTGTATTGTAAATATCATAATAAATGTGTAATTTTCTTTTCACTCTAAATAGTAAAGATTGAATTTTCAATCATATTTTACTACAGTGCAAAGGTGATGTTCCAATTTAAGATGGCAATATATCAGAAATACTGTAATTACACAGACTTGGTTATGCTAAGTCTCACCTCTTACAGAAATATCCAGTCAAACAGAGGCATTCTCTCCTGTTGTTATTTGTTGTTATAGCTTTCCATCAAACAGGTCTAGCAAAGACAGTATCAAGAAAAAAGAAGAGACAACGGACTTTGACCACTGTGTCCGTAAGGATCCACCATACACTAAGTACTAGTTTTAAATTTATCTAATATTAACCTTGCCAGGAGGGAACTTTGCCTTTTTTCCTTACTGGTATGGTGTTCACTTCTTTGAACATGTGCTAACTATAAACCAGAGAAAGTTTGTTACATAACCCAGCTAAGTAACCCTTTGTCTTTGTGAGTGAGCATTTGTGTCAGTCATGATGCCAGACGCCCATCCTTGGCAGCTCCCCCCTGCTTGGTAGTACAGCCACAGCTAAAACCACTGCCCCATGTGCCAGCTCCAGCAGGGCAGCCGATCCTGAGAAACCCAAACTCAAAGTCAGCAGCATGCTGAGGGATTTGGAGGTGGAAGGGATAAGCATGTAGTCACCAAAGAAAAGCAAGGCCATGACCTGGCGTTATGCTAAAACCATGCACTATGGTTTTTAGTCTATAAATTGTTTTTGGGGGAAAAATGAATCAAGAAAACCCCATTGGATTATTGTCTGCTTCCTAAAGTAGTTTCTTAGATTGGCAGTCACTAAAATGTGTACTGCCGACATTACATTAACTGCACTGTCTAGCGTTTATTAAAATATCTATTCATTCCAGAAGAGGGCTTTGCTTTGCCCTTTATGTTATACTGCTCCAAGAGAGCTACTACAAATTCCATGAAGAAAATTTTCCCCTTGGTCTCAAAGACTTCTACCTCCAAAGAACACACATCAACAGGGCCCTGAAGCCTGTCAGACTCTGCTAAGGACAGAGAAAAGAAAGGGGTGGGAGGGATAAGAGAACTTATAGCTGTTGTTTTCCACTGACTTCATCTCACAGTGGATGCACGCTCTGGTTCAAGCTTTCTCCATGACTGAAAGATTTCTAAGGGCTCTCTTTGGGGCAGATTTTCAGCTATTTTCTATTGTGCAAGGTCACACTGGATCTCCTTCTTGTCAGGGAACTTGAAAAAGCACTTTTGTCTCAGTCTGATACCCAGCTGGTTATTTTCTCATCCTGGTACAAGTTTGCTGAAGTTGGCTCACAGATTCCAAAGTCAGAGCGGAAGTACAGGCACCTACAGATACCCCTCACACTATCATCACCTGCTGTCCTTGAAATACTAGTCAGAAGGTGGAATGAAGGCAGGAAGGGGAAGCAATAAAGTTATGAAAGAGGGTAGTCAAGTAGTATTTGTTTTATATGAAATATAGTTAGTTTTACTTTACTGTTTTTTATCAAATGGAACAACATTTTGGTGTAAGAGTAACGTTACTCCCTTATTATTCAGAATGTATATTATCAGAGCAATAATCCAACTGGAATTAGTCAAGTATTCTTACAGAAAAACTACCCAGCTTTCATAATACATTGTTTTGAATGCTTTATTGACAAGACTGTGAAAACATAAAGAGACAAACAACTTGCATGCAGTTACTTTAGTCTATTGAACTGCAATATGGATGTCCTTCGTTGCGGCTTTCAGAAGCCACTGAGCAGTTCTCAGTGCAATGAACTAAATCTTCATAAAAAAGAAACTCTTTTTTCCTTTTGTAATGTACTAGTCTTCAGTGTGATCCAATTTACTGTATTGGGACTTGCATTGTGTGCATGCACAGGTGAGGACATCAAATCAAGTTCTTCTCACATAAGAAGAGCAGTTCTATATTGGTTTCCTTGTTTGGGACTTTCCTTCAAATGAACATAAATATAAAATATCTTTTTTATCTGTCTTTAGAATACTCACAGATGGCACATGGAATTCAACCCAACATGCAAGGAAAATAAAGGACTACTTATAACTCAGTCTGGAAAGATATATTAACCTTTACCCAGTAAAGTCAACATACCGGAAAAAAACTTTCTCATTATTTTTCTCCTTTATATTTGCTTTTCTATTTTCTATAATGATTTTTTCTTCAATATGCACGCCCACATGAGTAGATACTCACAATGGCATGTAGATACCTTCAGCTTGTATACTAAAACAACAGTTTTATAATCACATTTTATAATCTGATTTGATTTAAAACTGAACAGATTTCTTACTGAGAACAACCTCCTAAATAGAGACAATGTGAGCCTCTGACAGGAATCAAAAGGAGCAAAGCAAAGCCAAGACACTGACAAGACACTGCTTTTTGTACTGAAAGTAGAAACATTGTATGATCCTCATTTCAGTTTCTTTGTTGCTGTTTCATCATGTTTACAGAAGCCTGAAAAAGGCTTCGTCATTTTACTACTTCATCTACTTATTCAACTTTCTGTTACCTTGAGACCAACTTTTCCTTCACAACAGCTACAATATCTCAAACTACTTAATTATTAACAGAAATCATAACATTTAGAGTAGACATAAATTACAGGCAAAAAAGCCTCCCCCAAATCCACCACTCAGAACAAAAGAGAAACAATGCCTCATTTAGTAACAATCCTTCCACCCTTCTTCCGCCCCTCCTTTCAGGCAACTTTTCTTGGCTTAGTTGGCTAGCTGCTTCTTCCTGGAAATAGGTCAGCTTCCAGCCCAAGAGCCTCTGTGTGTGTGAAAGCCTGAGTCCCTGCCTTTCACTTGCAACGGTTTGGAATGAAAGAAGCTGCACTGAGGAATTATCAATAACCTGTTATGAAAGCAGACCAAACATGATAGGACATGAATTGTGACTGAAATTTTGGGCAGACTGTGATAGCACAACTAGGAACTGTCTATTTTATTGTTCTGACACTGCTGCAGAATAAGAGATCTAGTTAAATTTACCCATAACTTCATTAGTTACTCTACAAGACTTGTCTTTCTCCTGGTAACTCCCTACTTGTGGCCCAGATATTACCCTCCTTGGCTGCCAGCGCAGACAAATAAACTACTCTTCATCTGCAGTTAAGAAATCCAGACAACCTACTATAGACACAAGGACTGATTCCAAAAAAATGCTTAGGAGAAGTTCCTGCAGCGCTGACAACTTTCTATGAGTTTTTAATAAAGACAGCTAGTATTCAAGCCTACTCAAATATATTATCCTGGCATGTTTCCATCCATGTTTCCAGTGGGAAAAAGTTTTATTTTACAGAAAATTCACTTAAATGCCATCTTTTTACTATGATATGCAGTTTTTCTTTTATCTTGGTAGAAACAGGATTGTCCAACTTTGTCCTTAGAGTATCACAATTTTTTCTCAAGACCACAAAGAGTTTAAAAGTATGTGAGGCTAACAAGCTGTACACACATAAATGTTGCTTACGCAGTTGTCACTGGCCTTCACAAGTAATGATGACAAACACAAAAAAACTTGCATGCTTCTCTATGATAAAAACGGACTTTCCAAGTGGCATTTCACTCCAGCAGTTTCTCTTCCCTTGTGTCCACATTATCAGTGGTTGCATTTTGTCTTTTTTAAACCAGGAATATTTCCAAATATAGTCAGAGAAGCATGAGCCACATTACAACCTTAAGAGAGGAAATGCATGTCATCACACTGAAAGCAATTTGACTGCTATCTGTATACCCTATTTGCCATATTTGCTCGTCTGAGCTGCTATGAAAACAGGATTGCACAAAGAAAAAGTACATGTTTTCACACAAATATCAAGGAGAAGGGAAAGCAACCACAGGTGTCTGTACTTCCCTATCCATATGACACTCTAGGCTATTACAGTCTATTATAACATACTGTATTACGTGTCATATCATATTATATCACTTATAAATGTGACCTGAAAGGCTAAACTAGAAAAAAGCTGAGGGACCCGTCAGCACCATCCATCCCTCTGCCACTCCAGTGTCACAGCCTGAAGCATGGGGACTGCAGTGGCTCCAGTAAACATGCCATCATGCCATTTTTAGGACACCATGTTAAAGAGCCTGCTCCTCCCTCACAATTCTGAAGCTAGCTGGGAGCTTAGCTCTCTGCACTGTACACAGACAGTCACAGAAATAAGAGCAGCCTCAGCTGTAAAAAGTTTGCTACATCAGCTTCCTGCAACAAGAAAACCGCCGAGGCACCACAGGATATATAATACAATACTTGGAAGAGCTATAATTATCAGAACATTTGTTCTCCTATGCCAGAAGTAATGACTACTTCTCTCCTTTGATTTTAATGGGAGTTCATGGCTGGGCATCCTGAATGGTAGGCAGGTGGTCCCAATAACTAACCTGAAATTGCACCTTAACGCACGTTGAAATGATCAATTCTGGCACCAGATACTGACTAGGCAGAATTTGGGCACATTAAAATCAGGAAAACAATCCAGGAAGCCAAGACTTCAGTAGCTGCCTAACCCAAAATGAACTAAAATTACCTGTCACTCTAGGTTTCATTACACAAAGTTGCACAAAGTTTAGAATATGAATCAGGTGTAGAAGCAGCCCTAAGAGCAGAGTATTCTGCCCTACTGTTAACCCACTCTGATACAACAGTAAGAGGCAATGAAGGATTTTCAACTTAATTATTTCTACTTGAAATAATTAAGTTATTTAACTAAATAGCTAAGTAAATTCTTTTTATGCCCAGCCAAATTACCAAATGTGAATTGCATGGGTAGCTGGTCCAAAAGAGCCAGCTCAGAACTCCTCCCAGCTAAGTGCCCAGACATTAGGCTACAGACAAGATGTACCTTTGCCTGTGTGTCTGGAAACATGAGCATATATCCTGGGATGAGCTGAGACCTTGTTTCAAAATATAGAGTAGAGGCTGCTTGTTTGACTGCTTTATTGCCTGGTAGCAAAGAGGCTTCTGGAGAACACTGAGAGGTGAATCTACATCATTGTGAGCCTCAAGGCAGAGCTAAACCCATGTTTGCCAGGTGACTATTACCATTACTTATGAAGCAGCTACCTCTTGAAAAAAAGCTGAACTGGATGCCTGTCTCCCAAAATTCTTTCCCCTCCTTGACCTCAGCAGAAGGAGGCACTTCATGCAGGTGCCTGAGAAGGATGGAGTTCAAACACCATTGATCCACCTCTTAGCTGCAGGGAAGACTCCTGCTTTGCAAGAAGTTGGGGTTTTGTGCATTTTAAAGTGCTGAGTCCAAGGCAGCTGACCCTGCGCTCTGGGGCAGCGGGACCATGTTTTAGGTGAAGTGGGGTTGCACTCTCCCAGCCCTCAGCCTGCACACCACACCGAGTCACCCAAATGCCAGTGGGCAGGTTGGTGACAGGGTATCTGTAGTCAGAGTTCAGAACGAAGTTATCTTCTTTTTTTTTGTAAAATGCAGCCATTGTACATTTCGGGATCAGAAAGAAGGGCCTATGTACATTTAAGAAGAGTCTTCTAGAGATAATACTTGCTTCCACAAAAGCAGAACAATTGCTTTTCTGTCTACTCAGAACCAAAGTCTATTGTAGCTCTCAGCTTCTCAGAAGGACAAATCCAGAGACTCAAGTACGTTTTTTATGTTCAATACGATGAACTGGCTTTTGGCAACTTGGAAGGGAAAACAAAAAATCAAGAAAGCCCCCCACCCACCCTATCCCCCAAAGGAAAAAAAAAAAAAAAAAAAGAGAAGAGAAAGTGAAA
>WEIT01014781.1:6941-24808 GCA_013389985.1 Dryoscopus gambensis | reverse complement strand
GTTGTGACCCAAGGGCAGGACCCGGCCCTGGGCCTTGTTGAACCTCACACCAGTGGCCTCAGCCCATGATCCAGCCTGTCCAGATCCCTCTGCAGAGCCTTCCTGCCCTGCAGCAGGTCAACACTCCCACTGCCCAACTTGGTGTCTCCTGTGAATTTAGTAAGGACACATTCAATCCCCTCATCCAGATCTCCAAGATATTGAACAGGATAATAAAGATTGGATTCAATAAGAGTTGAACAGGACTGGGCTCAATACTGAGGCTTGTGGAAGATCGTCAGTGACTGGACACCAACTCAATGTGGCACCGTTCACCACCACTCTCTAGGCCTGGCCATCTAGACAGGTTTTAACCCAGCAAAGTGTGCACCTGTCCAAGCCCCGGGCTTCCAGCTGTTCCAGGAGAATGCTGTGGGAGTGTCAAAGGCTTTGCTGAAGTCCCAGTAGACAACATCTACAGCCTTTCCCTCATCCACCAGGCAGGTCACCTGGTCACAGAAGATCAGGTTGGTCAGGCAAGACCTGCCTTTCCTAAACATATACTGGCTGGGTCTGATGCTTCTAATCCCTACTGATGCCATGATGATTTTTTGCTTTTTCATACACCGCTCTTATATACCCTTTCATATACCCTTTTTGTGCAGCTTTTATGTATCCTTAGTGCTTTTAGCCCGCATACTTGTAATTCCCTAAGTCTGGTAACTAGCTTAGACCCAAAGTTCCATTAAGCCAAGAGACTAAACATCTTGGAAACCTCGCAGTTGGGGGTCAGAAAGCCCCAGACACAAGGTCCTCTCCAGAACACTTTCTGTGAACCAAGATAGGCCCAGCCAGGGGGAAGGTTCTGCAGGATGGGGCTTTGCTTGAGCCTCTCATTGGGAAATCTGTGATAGATCTGCTAATGTGCAAGGTCTATAATGGTATACACGAATCATCGTGGGGAGCATTCTTCGGGGTGTGCATTCTGGGGGGGTGCATTTTCCGAGGAGGCACTTTTGGGTGTGCTTTTTTGGTGTGCATTTGGGGGTGCATCCTGCCTGGGTGTGATACATCTAAGGATCCTTAAATAAATACCGAGGTAAAACCCTTTTTCCCCTCTAACCTTTTTTGACTTTTAATTCTAAGCACAGGATGAGGAAACACTACAGGCTCAAAATGATCTGTTCCACATCCTTCCCTGGCACCATGGTCAGGCTGACAGGGCTGTAGTCTCACGTATCTTCCTCCCAGCCCTTCCTGTGTGTGGGAGTGACACCGACCAACCTCCAGTCATCTGGGACCTCCCCAGTTAGCCAGGACTGATGATGAATGATGGACAGTGGCTTGGTAAACTCATCTGGTCCCATAGGCTTGTGCGTGTCTAAATGGCGCAGCAGGTCACTGACTACTTCCTCTTGGATTGCAGGAGGTCTGTTCTGCTCCCCACCCCTGTCAGACACCCCTGTGAGGAGGACAGTTGCCCTGATGATCACTGGTCTTACAGTTGAAGACTGAGGCAAAGAAGGCATCAAGAATCTCAGCCTTTTTCTCATCTTTGGTAACTGTATTTCCCCTACTGTCTTCAATAAAGGATGGAGGTTTTCCTTCATCTTCCTTTTGTTATTAATGTGTTTATAATACATTTCTTACCAGATTGCAGAAATCTTACTCACCTTCTAAGAAAATAAGCCTGGGGAAGAACCAACAAGCCAGCCCACAGAAGCTGCAGTAAAATCTGAAAGTTCTTTACATGAAGGGTTGAAGGCCGTGTAAGAGGAGCCATGCAAAGCAAGAGGTCATGCCCCCTCTGCGGGTTTGTGACACGTGCCTGAAACTGTTGCACCTTTCATAGATTTTATTTCGTCTCTAGTGCTCTTTTCCCAGATCTCAATACTGGGGCCTGTTCTGCTTGGTATCTCCATCAATGACCTTGACAAGGGTCAAGCCTCAGTCCCTTCACAGATGACACATTGGGTGGGAGTGTTGACCTGCTGCAGGGTAGGAAGGCTCTGCAGAGGGATCTGGACAGGCTGGATCCATGGGCTAAGGCCAGAGGTGTGAGGTTCAACAAGGCCAAGTGCTGGCTCCTGCCCTTGGGTCACAACAACCCCAGGCAGTGCCACAGGCTGGGACAGAGGGGCTGGAAAGGCCCTGGGGGTGCCGGTGACAGCAGCTGAACATGGGCCAGTGTGTGCCCCGGTAGCCAAGAAGGCCAATGGCATCCTGGCCTGGATCAGCAGCAGTGTGGCCAGCAGGGCCAGGGCAGGGATTGTCCCCCTGTACTGGGCACTGGTGAGGCCACACCTCGAGTGCTGTGTGCAGTTCTGGGCTCTCGCTCCAAGAAAGACACTGAGGTGCTGGAGTGAGTCCAGAGAAGGTCAGTGGAGCTGGGGAAGGGTGTGGAGCACAAGTGCTGTGAGGAGGAGTGGAGGGAGCTGGGGGTGTTTATCCTGAAGGAAAGGAGGCTCAGGGGTGACCTTACTCTCTACATCTGCCTGAAAAGAGGCTGTAGCCAGGTGAGGGTTGGTCTCTTCTCCCAGGTAACAAGCCACAAAAGAGGAAATAGCCTCAAGCTCTGCCAGGAGAGGTTTAGGTTGGAAATTAGGGAGAATTTCTTCACAGAATGTGTGGTTAAGCAGTGAAATGGGTAACCCAGGGAGATGGTAGAATCACCATCCCCAGAGGTGTTCAAAAAATGACTGGACATGGCACTTTGTGCTGTGGTTTGTTTGATATGGTGTTCAGTCAAAGGTTGGACTTGATGATTGTGGAGGTCTTTTCCAACCTCAAAGATTCTATGATGCCATGAACTATGTTGTAGCAGCACGTTATCAGGCATATATTACTCTCTAATAATTGTCTGTTCCATGAGAACTATAGGCAATTTTCCAAATACTGGGAATTTATGGCATATAGGAGCCAGGACACTGAGTGAATTTAGGCAGATTCCTCAAATTAACAGCAAAAGGCAATTTAGTAGTTTGTGAAACTCCTGAGTCTCAAAACCTTCAGCACCAGTGCCACTAGAACTGATTTTTTTTTTTCCCCCTGGCTAACAGAGTAATTGGAAATTTTAGCTGAGCCCTAAAATTTTTGAGATGTAATAGCATCTATTCTGGCACACTGTAAAATGGCTGAGCCCAGAGTAAGGCTTTTGTCAGTGAGATTTTATTAGCTGGCATACAAGAAAGTGAGTTATGAATGGCTACTAATTTGGACCGTGAGAAAATACTGAGCAAAATTTCCATGTGTGTTCTCCAAAAAAATACAAAGTAATCTACTTTTCTCAGACTACTGTCACAGAATTGCTAAACTTCAAACGCTTTTCAGGGAAAACTGAGGTCATCCTCTGTTTTTCATCTTACCCACTCTAACAGAGTGAAAATGTGTTGTAATGGAAAACAATATGAAAAAAGTTTCACCAGAGAAACTGTTCTTTACCCCGTGAAGAATAACAGTACCCTGAACATGAATAAACCTTAAGGACCATATGCAATACTGAACCACATGTGTCAAGCTTTGCGATAAATATTAACTTCCAGTACCAAATCAAGCTGAACCATAACCAAGAAGTGTGATTTCACCATCACTGGGAGTGAACAAGTGGGCAAAGGGGGTGAAAAAATATGTCAAGACAACTGGCTCACTAGATCTAGTTCAATCTACTTTGAAAACTTCTGCTCTCTCTCCCTCTTCTTTGAAAATCCCCGGGAGACGCAACATTCACTGAGCCCTTGAGGAATGTCTGTCCTTTCTGAGAATGCTCAGAAACTGAGAGAAGAAGAAGGGCAGAAGGGTAAATGCATGAGCAGGGAAAAGCAGTAAAGTAGCTTTATTCCCCACTGTGCTAGAGTCAGAATCAAAATCTACCTTGAGTCTTTCACTCAATTTTTTAAATTGAATGAACAAAATCCAGTATCCCTGAGGTGTCAGCCCCCAGTTTTTCTAACTAAAACATGATTTCATTGATGATAGCTCGCTTTATCATCCACTTTTTAAAATGTAATCCTGTTGTGCTGTTTAAACTGTGGTATCAGTTAGTTGTTACTAAAACTTCATCAGCACCTTAATCTTTATGTTACAGGGCTCAAACCTCAAACCACACCCACTGCATGAAATGGTATTATCTCTGAACTGTGAAGTGTTAAGGGCCGTTTCTGATAAATGCAATGAATTCTAATCCAGTTATGTGCAAATCACACATCATATTACACTTCTTGCTGTGAGAAAGTGATTCTAGTTATTCATTCATTCTACTGAAAAGCAATTTAAAACAAACAAACAAAAATAGAAATGGGTTTTTTCCCCTGATTTTCATTGAAATGCTCCCATGGACAATGTCCAGCAACCTCTTAATGATCAGATACATACAGAGTAGTTACTATGGTAAGCACTCCCCCATGACTAGACAGGATGTTGCTGTTAGAGAACTGTGATTCATCATCAAAGTAGTCTCTGATGAGAGAACAGTTATTACATGTTTTGTAATGTTTTCTAAAAGTTAATTGTGATATAAAAGGTATAATCTTTGTCTTCTAGGAAGTTTTGATACAAATGTTTACTAGGTTTAAGGAAGTTAATGTGAATCACTTACAGTTATGCAAGACCATGGACTATTTGGGTTACAGGAATAAGTTGTACAGAAGAATCTCTGGACACAAAGAATGGTTAGATGAATGAATGTGTCTTCCAACTTTTATTTAGTGTCATGGAAAAAACTCTGTGCCAGGAAGTCATATGATCTTCTAAAAAGCTTTCAAACATGGGTATAAGCACGAAGTCCATCAATCTAATGACAATTTGCTTCTGACAGCTTGACCACATTAAGCTTTCCTGGATGTTATGCTGTGCAAGAATGCTTGTTTCTACAATGAACTTCTATTGACAGGTACATGAATTTGTTTTTTGGCGCTGAGATGACTTTATATTATTCTTATAGCAATAACAAGCAAACAAACTACACAGGAGACTTGTTAGACTCTTAATTTCTTTTTTAATCAATGAAGCACATGGAATACTTTTACAGGAAAAAGAAAATGCTGTGCAGAATGTTGTGGTTTTCTTTAAAAGTATGTAAATCCCCTTTTATTCCTGTTAAGTGGTACAGTTAAGAGCAGTACATTCTGATTATCTTATCGGCTTTATTTTTGAATGGGTCGTCATCTATACAGTAGGCAATTAAAGAAATTAACCAATTAGATTTTGTGGAATTCATTAGATGAGTATGACCCTAACTCCAGCCTCCTGGTGTCAGGTGAGATGAAAACCCTCTGCTTCAGTTTAAGGTGGATGCCCCTGATTCAAGCTCTGAAGGAGAGGAACACCATGCTCAAAATGACTCAGCACAGGATATGTACTAGAGGGCTCAGGTAAGGGGTCAGGGTAGGTGGGTTGTGTCTGTAGTAATGGCTCATAATAATGACTTAGAGGGAAACCAGACAAGCAAAGGAACTGCCCAGAGAAGCCCAAGCAGCTGCTCAGGGACATTGCTCTAACACAGATGCTGTCTCCTAAGTCTTCTAAAATCATATATGGGATCAGCAATCTCTAGAACAACCAGATGTTGAAGCAGGAGTGTGCAGAGAATTCCTGTCCTACAGAAAAATAGCTTGTCCATTCCCACTAAGTTACCTACTTCAGTGCTGAAGTTAGGAACTGAGCTGGGTGGGCCAGAATCCTTTTGTTGCTTAATCTCTGGTTACACACCCAATTTATGAATTTTTACATGCTTTTGTTTCAATAAAAATTATTCATCTTATAAGTTATTAGAATCATATTACTACCCTAATGTGTCTATTTTTAGGAATAAAACTGATTACATGCTGTAAAATTAGGTTCTGGTACTTTTAGTGCCTGCCAAATTTAAGTGAGATGTTCCTGATGTTTGAAGTATTGCTTTCAGTAGGTTTTTCTGTTGTATATCATGAAAAGCAGTAAAATACTGCTCTTCCAGTGCTGTGTGGAAAGGCTAGTATGGATAAAAATAGCGAGTTTACTAATTGCTAAAAATCGTGTAAGAATAATGTGCTATAGTGCTATCCCCTTGACATACTTGTATGTATGTATGTATACTTATCTTTTAAATAGATATTATACTTGAAAATATGATAATAGGAAATTTGTGAAAAGAGAGAAAGCATCATGAACGAGGGAAGCAGTGTGGTTATATGAAGCTTATTATTGCTTTTACAGTGCAAAGGTCTAAAATGAAACACTGATCCTAAACATACTCTACATTGATAAATACTACTGATTTATTTTTGCATAGTCTTCATCTAGGGAAATAGACTGTTCTTTTGATTTATATATTTTTCAGTTAGGCTGATGCTTTGAAATAAGATATGAAATGTCACAAGAAAAATGAAAAGCTCTGCTTAACAGCTTATCATAACTAAATAGTGAAACACTTATTAAAAGTATGCTGCGTAAGAATTACGTGTGTCTTACACAACTTGTGAGTAATTTTATGGAGCCAGGAAAAATGACCTCACTGTTAACAAACTGAATGAATAATAACAAATACAAGTATTTCCTCTGCTACCATAGACTTTCTATGTGTGCATAGGTGAGTCAAAATTCCTTCATAGTTCTGTTCCTTTACAAAACCATAAGAGGTTAACAACAGTGCTCTGTCTTTTCAGAGATATTGTGAGAAAAAAAAATTACAATTTCAACGTGTTCAAATGCTACAGTCACAAGTGCCATTTAGATCTTTCAATCAAATGGGCAAAATAATAAATTTTCTTCAAGTAAAACCTGTGTCTGGCTTGGGACTGAAAACACCGCTGTATTAATTTATCTTCACAGTTCAACAAATAGATTTTTGGATTCCTTCACAATGCATGAAGCAGGGATTCTATCCACAATTCCTCTACATCACTTTTTTGCTTCCATTCATGTATTCTGTGCTCAGATTCCCTTCAGGCAGGGAGCACTTCCAGCGGTCCAGATGAGCACAGCAGCCATGTCCACTGTCTCAGTGGCTCTCCCAGGCTCTGCAAAGCACAGCCACCCACAGTGTTCCCACGGAGGGCTCTGCCCTCTCCTCTGAGTCATACTGCTACCTTCAGCAGACTGCTGCTGTGAAATAACCACCTTTCCCACCGACACAAGGAGAAATTGCAAACACTTTCAAACTCAATCCTACTTGGTGCATTCATGTAAGTCAGCCTTTCCCAATAACTCCTTTCTCCAATTTAGGAACAAAATAGAAGAGACTGAAGAGTGACAGCATCTTTCAAGCAATGAAGCACCTTCCAGCACACTTTCAGAGTTTTACTTGTCAGCATGTTCCACCCAATCTATATTCTCTTCTTGAAAAATATGTATTTATAAAATTTATTACTCTTTTTTAAGCTATTACTATAAAGACAGTGATAGCAAAAACATTTTGGAAAATTGCTTTGGTTTTTGTTTTTTTTTTTTTTTAAGTAGTTCAGTGATGTTTGTTCCAAGAGGAGGAACAAGTTTTCCTGGCTTCCTTGGTAAGGCAAAGCTTTTCTGCCAACAAGTAAGTCTTGCAGAACTTAGAACACCTCCTCAGCATTTTCTGATCTACTGGCAATAATACTTAGTGATGCTGAGGCAGCACCACACTTTGCCAGCACGCATCCTTTTTCTCCTGTTAATTTCGTGTGGCTCCAAGTACCACAGGAAGCTCTCAAGGTCACGGCACAGCCATGAGCCCCAGGGAGATATCTTCATGGGAGGAAGACAAGTGCACGAAAGAAAGGAAGAAGCTGAATGATCTAAACAGAAAGAAAAAATTTCTTAAAGAAACCTTTTGCTATCTACATTTCAGTGTATTCTCACATAAACTTTTAATTTTTGACACAAAATAAACATCATTTGTTAAGTGCTTATTTAGTATGAAAATTCTTCATCACTTCTTAAACTCATAAGTAATAAAGATGAGCTGTGATTTATAATACTAGAAGCTTGCCAGTGCTGAATTTCCTATCTGTGCTCTTATGATAATTATCATTTTGTACACTTTAAACTCATTGGATTAAATAGCTACACAAGAAATTTACAATGACAGTTTTATGAAGCACCCTGCTGGCTACTCCAAGATATACAGCAAGAGTCAAACTTTCAGGGTGCCTCTAAACATTTTCTGCATAAATATGGACATTTCAATTTGCAGATACAATTATGCCCCTGCTTATTTGAGTACAGTGTGCAATCAGATGGGCTTGAGTGATTTGCGCATTTTTAGGCCTGCCAAAAATATATTTCAAGTTCAAACAGCTATGTGATTTAATGGATCAACCCTTTATGGTCCACTTGACCATAAAAATCTCTTTCTTGGAGTATCCTTGGTACAGCTGGACATGCTAAAAGGAGCGGAAAGAGAAATCCATGGTATTTCAGTAATTTTCACTCAATATCCTGGAGGTGCTTCTGTCTTCTGAGCTGCCATTGCATCAGCTATCACATGGTACTTGGTGCATTCTCAAAATTTACATATTCTGCCTTGTGAATTGAGAATCTGCTTCCACAGAACCGACATCAGGAGGGAATTTTGAAAGTGATGCATTTTCCTTTTGAAAATCATAAGGTGATAAAAAAGACTGGGATTGCTACATACAAGGTGACTTGCTGTGTAATTTTGAATGAAAAATGATTCCACAGACATAGGTATATAAAAATATGACCAAAAACTTTCTGTATTAAAAAACGTTAGAATCTTTGAACTCAGTTACTCTCCAAAAATGAGTAACACTTAAAGGTAAATTCTTGAAGATCACAAAATGCCGCAAGGTTGATCATCCTTTTTGTGCACCATTCCTTTGCATGTGTGCTTGATTTTCTTCTTGTTTTTCTGTTTCTTGAGTTTTTTTAATGCACCACCATTTAGAAAGCATTGTAACCATTTCATCTAAGTTTATAATTTTACAGTAACATTTTGGAGGCAGACCTGAGCAAAAATTTGTGCCTTTTTTTTTTTTTTTTATTTCTCCATTTTCTTCTTCAGTGGCCTTTTGAAAAATCCAGCCTGTAGAAAAGAAAAAAAAGTGACTAAGAATTGCTCAAAGCATACAAACCATACTGATGACATTTATGTGCTGGTCCTTACTACTATTTTAATACTTACACTACTGTAAAAAGTTAGTTAATGTTTTATCTCTGAACTGTTTTTCCGGGAACGGAAAAACTAAGTACAGTTGATGTAGAGTGGAGTGATTGCTGAACCACTGTTTTGCTCACATATCATCAAAGGTTACAGTGCTTAATAGTAATATTTTTACTCAATTTAATAAATAATATTTAATTTTATAATTTCAACATTTTCGAGATATCATGCATGTTGAAATTTATAAGCTGTAACCGTCTAATACAATGATGAACAAAATATTTAGCCTGGAGAAGAGCGCCCACTTGTGGCACGACTTACACCACAGGCCTAGCATCTCTTGCACACAGAAAACCTAGTTGTCAAAGGTCCCAGCAAAAGTTGATAGGTAAATCTCTTAATAAACCCTTGCTCATACTAAAAGATCCAATTTTTTACCCCTAACATAATGGCAATACAGGTTTAAATCAGATAGCACCGATTGTTACACATCAGAAAAATGTAGCGTAATTAATTATTTTGTAATTTCTACAAGATTTCACACTACTTATTAGATAATATTACTGTCTGTGAGGTTCTAGTTATGAGAAAGAAATGACAGAGAATTTAAGCATGTTTGTTTCCGTTAATGAAGACAAGGACATGCAGCTCACCTTCCACAGAGCAAATATAAGCAGTGCAAGAATCAAGAGTCCGGCGAAGATGCTCAGGAGGATAACCCATAAGGGGACTGTACCCGGTGGGTGTTCTTTGGAAATCTTAATCATGGTCTGCAAAGTGTTCAGAATGTAAGCAATAAATAATTTTTCCTTCTAAAATATCAAAACAGTAGCAGAAATTGATCAGTATGCAGTGATTTTCCACGGTACCACTTCATTTTAACTACAGGAATTTGGAGGAAGTAATTAAGAAAATAATCTCCAGCATAAACAGCTGTGTTTACACAATACTTTGCACTTTCTAAGTGCATTCATTCATGAGGGTGGCCCAGCTACAAGTCAGTAGTCATTGTTATAAAGGACATAGGATCAAAATCATGAGTAGTGGAGGAATAAGCTAAGGGGTTTCTTCAGTACACTCTTCCTCACCCAGTGCCTGCCTCCCTGAAAGATGGAGACAAGCAAAAGTGTAAAGGCTGTGTAGATACGAATTGATTTTAAACAAGGCGTATCTGATGTAAATTAAACAGAAATAAGTAATATTCACATTTAAATAAAAGTGACCATGTAGAAGTTTTAATTAACTAAAGAATTTATTAGAGAACAACTTTACAGTTAACAAAGCATCGAAGAGCTGAAGTTACGTGCCTAAAAAAGGTAAATCTGAAAGCCCTTGTCTCATTATCTGCAAGACTCTCAGCTGTATTTGGACTCCTGGACTAAATTTTAATCTATCACTTAAAAGAAATTTCTAGATACAAAACCAGCTAACAGTGGACCTCTGATTTTTGTATTTTCAAAAATATTTTGTGCAAGATGTAATTCACACTGAATATTACTTTTCTAAATTTTGGGGTATTAACAATAAGAACTCATAATAAGACTTTTGCTTAAAAAAATGGGACATTGTAGTAAATAAGCTCCTGCATGTACAAAAGACCAATGTTTAAACACTATAAATGCTTGGAATTAAGAGTACTAAAAGGATAACTAATACCTCTAACAAAATTTAACACATTTCTCTTTATATCTGACACCACTACTATCATGTTATATACTTCCTTATCTAAGAAAATGGTAGTGAACTTCTGAAAAACAAAAGATCCTGTTTCAAACACATATCCTGGGTAATGAAGTGGAAAGAAAGAATAAATAAGGAAATAATAAAGAAAATACAAAGTAATACCAATTTTAATTGACCCAGGACAATTTTCAAATCCTACTGATTCCCTAAAAGAATTTTAATTATATTTTTAATTTAAATAGCTGCAGGAAATATTTATATAGCAGTAAGCAAAAAAAATTCAGACAGTATTTATCCTTGCCCAGGTACATTGGTGGGTATCTGGCTTTTGGTATTATTGTCAGACTAATTCTGACATTTCTACGGTAATATGAAATCACCGCTGTTTAGAGTAGCATAAGGCATTACTAAAGGTAACAATCAGTTCACTAGTAACGAATGAAAATGAATGATTCCATAGCACAATAAATTCTATGAAGAACAAATACATCAATTACCATGTTCTTACCTCCTGTTTTTGATGGTCATTTCTCAAAATCAGTGATGAATTCTCACTCCTAAGTAATGCTTTCACAACAAGGGTTAAGCTGTGAATACTGGCCTGAAAGAAGAGAGTAGTTACTATGGTTTACAGCTAGGTATTTTGAAGTAGAAAGCTTTGTAGCAATGAGAAGGGAGAAAGAAAAAATGCTTTGTGAGATGCTGAAAAATGTGCAAGTCAGTGAAATTGCTCATGTGTGTCACCTTCAGCACACACATTACTGTTTGCAAGACAGCAATTTTGCTTTAAAAGGGTAGACTGCAGAGATTTCAAAGAAATATTAATTAATCCTTAAATGCTACTGTCTCTCTTCTGCTCCTCGTGATCCAAAAAATCCTTTCTAGAGTTGAGAAGTCTTTCCAGATTAAGACATAGCTAAAAAACATATGCTTCTATGTACTCCTCCTTATATCTGCTGGATTAGACTTTGTGGATGCATAAGTAGCTATTAAAAAAGGACCATCAATACAGAATAAGTAAGGGGTGTCTTCTTACCACGGTTTTAAATTCCTGCTAAGTTTTAAGTATATACTTTAAGGATTAGAAAGTGCATGTGACACAGTTTTAAGGAAATTTTTAAAGTAGCAAAAGAAACTATTTCAAATACTAGAGGGGACACTTAAGAAAATGAAAGACACAATTTTAATAGACATTAGAAATATTGGATTAAGTTTCTCAACCCCAAAATTTTCTGAATACAAATAGTATTTACTTACTTTTATGATGGTAGGTTTCCATACTCTTAATGAAACATTCACTTGATATATGTCAGATGGGATCAGGGCACAGTTAATAGAGGCACAGCTGTATGTATCACAGTCCTGTTTAAAAGGGACCAGCATGAGGTAAAAGGAAGAGACCTTTCACATTATTAAAATAAAAACATGTAAACTACTATATTACAGATCACTTGCAATGGCACCAGTAATAAACTGGTATTAATTACTGTAGCTTTTTATGTAAAAAGGACACTGCAGTACATAAAACAGCTTGAGATACTCATACTGTGGTAGAATTCAGTTTTTGCAGGCTGGTAAGCCTTGAGAAAAACCTGTTGCTGCAACTATGGAGCAAAAGTCATCACAGAACTCCTTAAGTAGGCACAGCTTGTAAAAGCAAGTGTTTTTCTACCAACACAGCTAGGGATTTTCTGCAGTGTTTTTCAAATCTTGGGGCACCTGAATCTCTCAAGCAGGGCAATGTGTGTGTGTGGAAATCCAAGTATTTTTACTTCCTAGTATCACTTCCTAGCTGGGAGTCCAGCAGGATTATGTTGTAAAACGTAAGAAATAGTCCCTTAGCCTAGACCTTTGTCACCTCTGTGAAGGACGATAATAAGCATGGCAAAATGCTCTTCCCATGACGTGGTTTCATTTGCACCAGAAACTCCACTTGCACCTCTGCGCTGAGGACACCTTCCCCCCGACATGTTAACATAACTACAGCAGCAAAATTACTTTGTAACTCTTTCATCTAAATGTGAAGGGCTAGTCATGTCCAAATGGGATTATCAATTACAGTTGCAGGGAAAATCTGTCAGGTCACAGTTCTAGCATTTGAATGTGTTTTCTACTAGATGTCTAAAAAAGTTGAAAGGGAGATAAGAAACATCGAAAATATTACTATTTATTAATTACAATGGGAATGTAGATGGTAACAATTTATCCAGCTGTAAAACGTGCTACTGCTATTTACATATATTTTAAAGAAACCCCAAACTATCTAAATTCAGTTCCACAAAGAGTTTTGCAGCCAAATAAAAACCATTGTCTAGTCTACATAAAAAAAGGTTTTCTAAGCTATTAAAACAAAATGAGTTTCCAAATAATACAGCTTGAGAGCTGCTTTTATGCATGTTTTTCAAAAGTATTCAGCTCCAAGGTCCAGATTAATATCTGGGGTGAATATGTATACTATGAGTAGGCTTACCATAATTGTATCCCTTGTAGGCTCTTTTATTTTTGACAACACAAATGGTTTCCCAGTGCCAATCTTTAAGGGATCTACAGGGTAACTAGTTTGGCAGATGGCATTCTGTAAGCAGAAGTACAAATAATATTGCCTGGATATGCAATCTATTACAAAAAATGATCTGGAAACAAGACAATGTTAATAATATATAATATTTAATAACAAATATAATGTTTACTAACCACTAAATGCAATAAAATAGCATATTGAAAGAGAGCAGAATAGGAAATTCAGATGGTCTATGTATTGAAGTATTATTATGCAAACAGCAAATGAAATGTTTACGAAATAATTTAACCTAAACTCTATGCAGCTACTTAATCATCTGTAGAAGCAGACAAGAGCTTCCTTCAAGATGACCACTATGCGAACCAGCAAGAGCCGGCTATTAAATGAGCTAAACAGCCTCTGCATGGGAACCTACAGAAGTTCTGCCCTAGCAAGCAGACAGGCAGGTTAAGTGCAGGATGCAGAATCCTCAGTTGCAATGCCCAGGGAGGGGGAGCGGATGCTGGAGCACTGCTGGACCTCTGTGACTCCTCCACAGGCAGCCAGGGAATCTTTGGTGTCTTCTGTGTGGGGGAATTGATTTTTTTCAGTCAGGTCATTGACTTTCACATTGCTAGCATGAAAAGGGTTACAAATCCCCTGCAGTGCACTCTGACACACTACTATCACTAGGGTGTAGCTAGCAGGACATGAAACCTGCCTTAGAAAAAGCAAGATTTCTTGAGTTTATGTGCAAACTTGTGTCAAATGGGGTGTTGACTAGGAATGAAAATAATGGGGAAAGGAAATCAAGAATAGACACAACTTTTTTGGCATTCTAAATATGATTTTTTTTTGTTTGTTTGACATTTGTTTTGTTTTAAAGTGAACCTTGAAATTTCATTCATATATTTTGGTTTATTTTTCAGTTGGCTAACACCACAAAACTAGGTGAAATTATCTGCAAGGAGGTGCACATGTATGTCTCTGAGTGAAAGAAAAAAAAAGAAGGTTTAGATCACCACTTAGCGACAGTTGGGTTTTTCAGCCATGTAATTATTGATATAGCTCTAGCTGTAATATCTACAGATCTTGGATAATGGAATTTGTTGGAATTGTGATCTCTGCCAGTTACACGGGAGGCGTGAAATGGAAAAACTCAAATGAGGGCCACAGTGAAGAGCATTTGAAACATATGACCTACCATCCCCTTCAAGATGTCTCAGTGCCCCAGAGAAGGAAGAAGCCAGAGGACTGCTAGTGCTGGAGGGCAGACATGCAGGAAAGTTAATTTCAGTACCCGAAAGAAGAGAACTGACAGGAGGTTGGGCTTTAGATGCACACAGCAGGATTCCAGCATTTGCAGTAAGCGCTGCTGACAATGAAGAGAATATGAGGCTCATATCTCAGTCTGGACATCCCAGCACTTACAATATAACAAACCAGCCTTGTTATAGCTCAGTTACTGTTCAACACCATTTTACATCTGCTTGTTTCCTTTTATGAAAGTTTTTCCCTCTGTCTTCTTATGCACATCTGTACATACTCTTAAAACAACAACATCTTGTTATTTAGGCTAAAAGTAATGCATAATCCCAAAAGTTCCTTACAACATAAATTTCAAATTTAAATTGATCATAAAAATACAAATTCCTATCTTACCTGGGAATGTGACAATGCAGTAAGGTAGAGAAGAGTGTTCTTGGCAGCTGTTACATTGGGAAATAAGATCTGCAGTGTGAGGTTTGGCATTGGAAAGTGTTCACCTTTCTCAATCTATAAAAAAAGAAACATGTTTTGACTAGTACTTTCCTCATTTTGTTAGTATTTGATTGTGAGTTTTTTCCTTTCCTGTGTCTTTATTTTCTTCTTTTCATTTTTACATTTCCACAGTTAGTTATGCAAAAAGTGCTTCATATGGGAGAGAAGCCACTGTATCACTGGTGGCTCCTGCTGGTTCCTCCTCAGGTGTGCTTAGGTAAATGCTCTCCTGCTCACCTGTTCCTCTCTCCTCTTTTCCCTGAGAAGACAACAGGACATAACTGTAACATAACTTTCTGGAAAAGCCCCTTGTGGCTGAGGATTGGGTGAACACCTAGGAGGAATTGCTGGCAGGGGAATTGGTGATAATTGTCTCTGAAATGGACAAACTTAATAAATGCTCAAGAACCTTTTAAACCTTTTCCTTCTGGCTACTTATTTGTGATTAGCTGCTTGCAGAGATGAGTTTTACTTTACAAGATAAATGGTATGCTCTGCAATCCAGCAGCTTTTTGACTCAGAAAGAAAAGACTTGCAAATTAGGTGAATAATGCCTTAAACATCCACATCAGACAAAAAAAGGTAGCTGAGTAAAACACTATATGGCCTAAAAAATAGGAAAAAAACCCCCTTTGCCATTGCTATTTAGTGAGAGCAAGAATTTTACCATATCCCATTTTTTACAGATAGAAGTTGATTCAGAGGCTTTTATGCTTTTTATAAGGGACCAGTCCTTGTTCAGTTTTGGATTTGACACTTGGAGACAGGATGCTCTGAAGATAACTTGTCAAAAGTGCCTCTCCTGCTCCCTTGTAGCCTCCCATTAGGTGCCGGAAGGTCCCACGGAGGTCTCCACAGACCCTTCTCTTCTCCTGGTTGAATAGCCCTCACTGTCCCAGACTGTCCTCACAGGAGTGGTGTTCCAGCCCTGTGATCATCTTTAAGGCCCTCTTTTAGACCCACTTGAGCAGTTCCATGTCCTTATTTTGGGAGTCCTAGAGCTGGATGTAGTAGTCCAGCTGGGATCTCATAAGAGCAGAGTCCATTAAATATCTTTCCCATGTGATACTAATTTGCAGTATTCGTTCAACTAGGAAAACCAAATTCTTGGAGCATGGCAATCGTCTATTATAAATTTGACTGGATTTTGGAAATGGCTGTTCTAACCTGCAGATAGTCTACATTTTTATTTACCAGTGCATGCTCTCTTTCCCCAGCTGAGGATAGAAGGTCTAAAACCCATCAGAACTACTCTGCAGGAAATGGACCATCTGAGACCCTCTAACTCACCGTATTCCAAAGTAAGGAAGGAAAAAAAAGGTTTTAAGCACAAAATGCATGTAAAGGGTTTAAGATATTGAACACCTGCTATTTAAGTAATGCAAACCAAAAGTAGAAAGAAAAATTAAGACAATACCTATGTCATACATTTTTAACTGTTTCTTACCCTATAATGTAGAGTCACTTCATCCCCGATCTGCTCTGTTGTGTTAATAGCAGTAGGGACAGTATCATTTGCTGCAATTATTACATGATGTTCTTTGAAAACACTGTGGGTTAAAAAAACACACAAAAAAATAAGCACACAAACTTCATAAAAACCTCTAGGAGTTAATAATATAGGTATTTTCACTGTTTCATGAATTTCAGAACTAGTCTTGCAATTAAGACTGCACTGCTGCATCCACTGAAGTTCAACTGCTCCATTCTCTGAATAGGCTCACTTTTTATTACGTACATTTAGAATGTTTTGTTCAGATATAACTACAAAAAAAGCAAATATTATTCCCGAAGTTAATACATTAGGGTCTGATTTTGCTGCCCTTATTCTAATTGTGCAGTTCCTTATCCTGGGCACTGCCATGTGAAACAGGCAGGATCCTGTAAAAGACAGGAAGAACAGAAAAAAGCCAGCATGCTCCAAATTCAGCCTTATTCCCTATGGGACAATCAAAGGCTGGATTTGAACCATGAAATGCATCCAAAACAAATTTGGCTTAATTATTTACACCTGTACACCATGAAATGTTGTTTATCAGTAGTATACAGAATGCTTTTCAGAGATGGAATCTAACTGAATTCTGGCTGTTTCTGAAAATAAAGTGTACTACAAGACCTGCATTAAAGTATAAGTCTGAATTTTAAAAAAAACAAACACCCAAACCCCTAAAATTTAGGCTAATTCTTGAAGATGGAACTCAAACACCACACCATGCAATGTTACAGTGATACAAAGCTGTGGCCATTTGGAAGCTGGAAGTATTTGCTTTCTTAGGTACTTGAAATGCCTTTGAATGAATACAGCAAAGCACACGAACCAACAATAGCTGCTATCGTACTTGCAAAGTGCAGATCAAATTTAAATAGATAAAATGAAATTTCAGAAGGTAAGGGACAGTAACTACTCCATTATTTCATGCCTTCTCTTTTCACTGAAGCCTGTACTTCCATTTTACGAGCTTTGAAGCTGTAGGTAGAAGATTTATGAGCTTTGTCTGTAGATACTGAGCACATTTCAACAACAAAACACTACTATATTCTCCTTGAACACCTGCAATTTACTATGCTAGAAAATAAAGTACAGCTAAGTGTCAATACCTTACAAATATTAATCCTACTTCATATTTTACTGGAATTGTAACATGTCCTCTGTTGTCACTCAAGGTCTCAGGTGGTTCTTCACTGTCACTAAAACAAAACAACATATGTCACTCAGATCAGATTGATGCAGACACAATACAACTACTGGCTGGAAAGGGACCTTAGAAACTGAACTACCTACAGCTGTGTGTATAAAAGGACACTACTCATTTCCAGTTAAGTACTGCCTTCTAAAATATAAATTCAAAATACTTTTTCCAGTAACTA
>WEIT01014778.1:43070-55284 GCA_013389985.1 Dryoscopus gambensis | reverse complement strand
GTCAAGGTCCTTCTGAAGGGCCACATGGCCCCCTGTAGTATTGGCTGCTCCTCCCAACTTTCTTTTCCAAAAAATCCAATGTGTTCAGCTAATGGCTTCTTCATCAAAACTTTCTTCACCTATAGTGTTAATCTCATGGTTAAAATTCAAATTTAAATATACTTTATTTATTTGGTGTGGTGTTCCCTGGCTTTGTGATAATCCATTTTTGATAGCACTCTTTAATATTCCATTTTCTTCAACCCATCTTGAATCATTTTTCATAGCAGTCTCATTTAATTTAAGGATGGAGTGTACTTCAGAAGGACTCCTGTCTAGTGAGAGCAGAGGGTGGTAGAATGGGATGGGACTGGTAACAGAGCCTATCTCTTAACTCTTATGTTATTCTTGTTTTATTTTATACTGACCCTTTTCTGAACATATTGATTGCTTGACTGGCAGATTCTGAACTGAGATTTTTGTTTCTCTTCAGAAACCTTTCAGATACATTGATGAGTTTAGAATCTTATCATTCTTATCTCCCCTTTGCCAGTGTTAAGAAGCAAAACTTTTCTAGCCCTTGCTGGTATAACTGTTGGGCAAACATCAGTGAGCTCAGAAGTAGAAGCTGTTTACAGGTTCAGGTTGATGCCATATGGCCTACTCTGATGCCTGAACCTGAAAGTTTGCTCTCTCTGTTCATTGTATATCTTCACCAGTATTAACCATTCCTTGCTGTATGATGACAATGCATCAACAATCGATTATATTTTTTTCTGATAATAAAACAGGTCTGAGCATTGTCTCTTTTAGCTGCTTGCTCATACAATTGTACTTGAGACAGGCAAGTACAATATAACTTTATATTCCTTTCACTTCTCTTTTTCGTAAGGGTAACCATGGGGACTCCTTCCATTGTGTATTGAGAAAGCTGAAACAAATTTTTCTTCTACAATGCAAAAATAGTTATCTTGATTCAATGAGAGGTAAGTATTATAGGGGCAAGTAGCCTGTATTCAAGCAATGATCCATAACGTAAAGCCAGTAGTAGAGGTTTCTCTGAAGAAAATAAATTTTGTTCCAAGTGTACTCTTTATCTTTTATGTCAAAGTGACCTTTCTTAATACGGAAATAAATGTTGCATATTATTAAATAATTTTTCAACATTTTTTTTTATACTTCTACATTTTATTCCAATGAATTGGAACAACTTCCTTTTGTTTTATTGAGATGCATTTGTAGGAAGTTTTTATTCAAAAAATATTTCAGACATTTGGCCAAGAAACAAAAGCCATATATCCTAGTCCATAAAGTATAGTGTATGGGGTATAGATTCAGTAGACTCTGGTTTACACGTGTTGTGATTATATCCATATAACTCCTCCATTTAGGTCATACAAACACTGAGAAATTAAGGACTTGGGTACATCATCTTTGTCTGTGATGTTTCAAGTTATGATAACTGCTGAATGCAGAATAAATATAAAAAACTAATTGAAAAAAAAATTAACACCCAGAAACATCATCCTCAGGGAAGAAAAGAACAAAACCAAAAATTAAAATTAAAACCAGTATAAGGCTTAAATTCTCTGAAGAAATCTATTTTTTTTTCTGTCTGTAAAAGCATTTTATGAAACATTGGTTCCAAGATGTCAAATAAGTTTATCACTTATTTCCTTGTCTTGACATGTTTTGGTGTTGGCTACTGTAAAGTAAAAAATCATGTCATGTAATTCTCCCGTGAAAATTTACATGGAAACAACATTTATCAAACAAGAATCACAATCTAAGGAATGTCTTATCAATGCAAGCTAAAACCTTTCTAAATCTACTTTTGACTATTGTGTGTATAGCAGGAAGATAAGCTACTCAGATATTGATGTTGGCAGTATTGTAAGTTTTTGTCATAATTTTTTTTTTCTGAGACTGTTTTCTCTGTCCCTTAACATGTTGCACCTCTGTCTCTGTATTTCTAAGGTTGTCTATTCTTTATGCTGACTGAAAGATGTTTTTCTCACTGCATCTGGACATGACTGTAGGTCAAAACTCCCTGTTGCCTGGAATATGGCATTATTTGGCATGAAAAGCGTAAAGTGCAGCAGAAATTTTTCTTCAGTTTTGACTGATCTCATGATGCCTGCTTCAGAATGCATTTATTTTATCTAGTGGCCTTTTTTGTTATTATATCTTGGTGTATTCTGTTGGACAGTCAAAGGAATGGAAGCCTCATTAAAGATGAAAGGAAAATACTTCATCATGAAGGTTCGAAAATGATTGCATTAAAAAAAATTACATAAGCACAAGAACTAACTTTAGTAGAAAGATGTCAGAATCTGTGTTCAGAAGGGCACGTGTTCAGGTCTTTCAATCATGAATGAGTACTTCTCTGCTTCCCTTACTTTTGAAGATGGCAGGATTTTTGAAACAGACAACCTAGGAAAATGACGTAAAATAAACCTAAAGAAAGCAAGTGTTCCCATGGTACTCTATTTCTGTCTCTACCAAAGTGCCTACTCTCTGGATATGCACACCACACAGGTAAAATATGCAATGAAATTAGGATGATTACTATTTGGATGCAGAAAATACAAGACATTAAACGGATGAAGAAACAAATCTAATCACGGAGAATGTGGAATGATCATATGAAATGCATTTGCATAAATGTCATCCTGGTTATATTGAGCTAATATTTATACAGTGTAATAATGAAAAAATATATTTATTGGTGCATTATGAGCTCAGAATATGAATCTGCCATGCTCCCTCCCTGTCTTCTTCCTTACTTGTGTCAACACCAGAACACAAGACACTCACTTGTTTTGTTGGTGGATTAATTTCCTCCTTGCTCATGATGAGCTTCACAAAGGAGTCAAATAAACCACTCAGGTTACATATAGAAGAGATTTAGAACTACATAATTACAGTTGAAGCTATAAGGACAGGAAGACAACTAATTATTACAGTAATATCATCTTAAATTAAAGTGAAACTCAGACTATGCAGGCTTGAGAACTCAGAGTGGGTAAGGAAGGTTACACTGAATGCTCAGAACAGTACTTACAACCCAGTGTTTGCATTTATGTTTATACATCTAAGCTGATGACGTGAATGAGTACATATGCACTGTCTTCTGGACACAGGATCTGACCTGTAATTGATGCAAAGTAGCATACCTGTGTTGCCTTCAATAAATGCATGTTACATAAGGTCAGCAGCAGCCTTCCTCTATGTGAATAGCACAAGGAGTCTGACTTGGTAGACTGAAATATGGAGTGAACCAAACTATGAAAAAGAGCAGGCTAGGATTGACCCAAACAAAACCAAGAATTAGTAAAATGATTAAAAGAAAAGGTTTACTAAAAAACAGCAGGTCAAGTTTCTGGCTAAAGCATCTGTGATTCTGGATTATGATATGAAAATCAAATGTTTATAGTTTCAGCATCCTAAATTAACTACAGTTTTAATTGGAAGAATCCTTCGGTCTCTTAGGATTAAATTAGGATTTTAAAACTTTGAAGACCTAGGACAGTGAAACTTTTCTTTGTTTTTTTGAACATCTGGGAAGCAAATTTACTGATGCCTGACCTAAATTTGAGCCTGAAAATTTAAAATATAGACATGGCTGTTTTACATATTCTTTCCTGTTTCTAAAAATAGTAATGGCGAAATACAAACCACTAAACTCTTAGTTTTTTGCTGCTTTAAGAATGCACCAATGTTTGATGTGTTCAGCAGCCTCTCTATTTTCTCAAGAGTTTATCAAGCAGACCTCCACTCCTTGTACAATTTGCAATCAACAGCCAATACAGATGAAATCTTAAAAATGAGCAGAACTCTCTCATGTTCACTGGTCATGGCTGAATTGTTGGCATGGGACTGATTGTGTCCTTCTCTACTCTGGATAACACATCAAATTCTTTTTATTTCAGGCCATAAGAAACTAGATGATAAAAAGTATCAATGAGTCTGTTGTCAAAGAAAAACAGGATTAGTGAGGACGCTGACAAACTCAGGACAGTTTGTCTTCTGAAGCAGCACTCTCCTGGGTTTGTCATGCCTAGAGCTTCTTCAAGATATATATTCCAAAACAAAATATGTTCAGGGCTACATGTGACAAGGGCTAAATGATGCGGGGAAAGAGGGCGCCAAACAGTGAGGAAATATATTGGTTCAGTTGTTGGCAGCTACCTCTACCTGGCAAGGGGCAGGATGAGTTGGAAGCGGGGAAGGGGAAGAGGGAAAGGGATTGGTCATGATCACAAGAAACCTGAGAAGGTCAGATGACTGCTTACTGGTAGCAGAAAAAGTTTTGCAAGGCTTGATTCTAAAAACTGACACCATGATTTTAAAGCTAATATTCTCCTGTCTTTTTTCTTTTAATCAGGAACATGTATTTCACATAACAGATTGCATTTCAAAATAACTCTCAAGGGAATACAGAACTGATGAGAATTCATTACTTAGCAGACTGACAAGCAGCAAGTTATTTTTAAAATGACTAGCATAAGGACAGGTGAATGAATCTCTTATAAACTAATTTATATGAATGATTTAAAATGAGATTAGATTAAATGTTAATCATCCACTGTGCTATTGAAATATTTCATAGTTACTGGTTTTATTCACTCATAAATAGGTACAGCGAATTGAAAAGTAACATTTCATGTTTTTCCATGAGAGATGTATGCCTAGATGCCCATACCTTTCCTCTCCTTATCGTTTAGATTTTGAAATAAAGGATCCCTTATAAAAAGGCTACCATAAACAAAAGAATAAACCAAAAAAAGAATGCTTCTCTAATGGGATATGAAGGCACTAGTGAAATTAATGGACTCAACCTTTGGGGTCTTTTTCCTTAGTTATCTTGCTGAATGGCAGAGTGTAATTGTTTCATTTAGAGATTTTCGTAATTGTCAAACCATAACTCTGTGTTCTACTATAAGTAAAACTCTTCTGTGCTTTACAGGGATGTACTAGTCAAAGAAGATCTACAGTTGCACAACTTTGCTAGTAAAACTTTACAGGTTGTGCTAGTATGAAAGCAAAAGAAGTGTGCATGCATAAATATGAATGCATTCATACATATACATCTGTGAGTATAAGGAAAGCTACATGCAGACTTTCTGAAAGACGTCAATAAAATATTCTTATACCAGTCCTCAAAAAAACTATGCCACAGAAATTTGTCACAGAGATTTGGCTTCAGTTCCAAATTCTTTCTTTGTATCTGCTACAGAGAACTGTTTTCTTAGAACCATTATAACAGAGAAATTGAAGTTTTAGCTGCTGAAGACTTTTCAGCAGCTGATGCTCTATGGACAAATGTTTCAGAACGGTGTTGTCACACTAATTATATGTCACAAGTTAAGGAAACTGTTGCTGCGCGTTCTCAGCAACCTTCCCAGAGAGTTTTGCCAGCAGGAAAAAATAGGGAATGGTCTTTGCATAGATGTTTATTTTCAGCCCTCATGGCAGCGAGTCTGCCCCAAGACTGAAGAATCATGTGAGAGTTCTCAGGGCGGGGGGGGAACGTAAAATGACCAATAGGGAACAGAACTTGGGTACTTGTGACCAGGGAGCAGGGGCAAACCCTGTGACAAGGCCATGATTCCACCCCAGAGCCCCCTCCCCCCAGGGGGAGTAGGGAGGGGAGCCCCAACAGGAAACCTCAAAAACTTCAGCATCTGACTAGTTAAGAGCTGGCATTTAACAAACTTGGCTTAGTTTTCAGAGTTCTCAGTCTGAAAGGCGTGAGGAGCAGGGTAATTTACATCTCAGTCCTACTGGTCCTGTAATTTTAGCACTCAGTATTTCTTTTACACTGTTTCTGACATTCCTTCTGTCCAAGAGGAAACATAACTTTAAAGTTTAGCTACTAGGGCAATTTCCTGCTGCAAAAGGTGGATCCTAAAACAATTTTAATGGCAGTGGGATCCTGATTGTTCTCTATGAATTACTCACTCTTCCAACAGCATGTGGGCGCATACCCTGTTTACTCTTTGGTCTCAGCCTCTCCAGCAATTATCATTAATCACGGTTTCTGCTTCTTGCATAATAGGNATATTCTTTCATCATTTTTAAAGAGAAAAAAAGTGAAAATAGCTATTTAAATATTCAGTCTTTTGAGTTTTTTGTTTAATACTTCCCTACTGTATTTTATGAGAGTTTCTGCCTCTTCATAATGCTCTTTTTCTTCTAAGTATGTATGGACATTCTTTTCTTCTTTTGCTTTCATTATCTGGCATACACTAGTCCTTCTTTATTGCACGTGTTACTTTATATGTATGCACATCTTGGTAACTACCTCTTACCTACTTCTTTCAATCTCCCTTCTTTTCTATTTTCTGTACAATTTCATTCTGCAGTCCAATTCTTTTCCTCAAATTTCTTTCAGTCCTGTGTTAGAGTTTTAAAAAAACCCTCTTTATATCATGTTTCAGTGATGATGAAAAGCTTGGTTTTATCTCTGATTTACCAATCTTTTGGTAAATCAGCCAGCTCCCTCAGCACTTGAGTGCATCCCATGAGGGCTCATGGATTTAAGTATGACAAGTTTGCTTAAATATTCTCTGAATTGATTTTCTTGCAACAGTATGTCTTCCTTGTTCCAGATTATCTCCCTGACCTCTGCATCCATGGAAACCTTCTGAAGGCTGGTCTTGCTAGTAAAGACAGAAGTAACAAAGGCCTTCAATATCTCACCTTTTTTCAATGTCCTTAGTCCCTCAAGGCATCACTCTGTCGGCAGGGTTTCTGCACCATTCATTCACAGAACCACATTTGCCCTAATCTTTCTTTTGCCACTGATATACTCGCATGCTGATATTGCAGCACTCCAAGCTGGGATGCAAGCCATCCCACCATATCTCTGTGATTCCAACAAGACTATAGCCCCAGAACTGCCCACAGATCTTTATTAATCATGTTTATGCCTCACACTGTGTGCCCTTGTGTGGAAGGATGGCTGCGGGTGAACTTAGAGGAAACTGAGAAGTTATATTAACATCCTATCAGAGTTTTAACAGAGTACGGAAATTACAGGGTAAAGTGCAGCTGCTACTTCCTGGATGAAGTGTGGTTGGCATGTGCAAAACCTGTTCCATGTTGATTCCTGATATACACAATCTCCAACCTAAAGCACCTGCTAACAGGGTTGGAGTGGAGGGTGGAGAGTGGAAACATCATGGCCAGGCTCTGTTGAAATCCCTGCAGGGAGGGGAACTGGATGGTACTTTGCAGCCAATAAAACACACAGCACCCATCATCCAAAGGACATAGGAGAAGACGTCTTACTGCTGAGCCAACAACTGTGCTGAAATCGCTCTCCTCAGAAGAACTTGGCTTGTTATAGCCTAATTGTAATATTAACTCACACCTCCATCCCAAAGTTACCTGCCTCCAAGGTATGACCACCCCTCACTGGGAATGTGCTTTACATTTTATTGACTATCTTTAAGAGCGAAACGGGACACTTACACCAATCAGTTACAAAGGTATGACAAGAATCACTCAGGCTCCACCTCAACGTAAAGAAATAATTTAAAAGTAAGCTGAGACTGGTGAAAAGTTAAGGAAGACTCTGTCATAACTGCTGGACTGAACCTGTCTTGTCCCCAGAAGGGGTGCCTATGGGGTAAGAACTGTACTCTATGCCCTCTAAATACTTTTATTGGGGATTAGAGCTTGTTTTATTGCTTTGAATATGTTTTTGCAGTCAGATTCTATCACTGGCCATCCCTGAAGTTTAACATATCATAACTTTCTATTAATAAAGAGTGTTATTCTGTAAACTGTTTTTGTGTGTACTTGGAAATTGCTGTCAGTGGGGAACGTACTCAAACAAAGTGGAAGACCTGGTTAGGGGTCATAAAGTGGGAAGAATTCCTGAGGGATCTCTCTTATTCTGTTGGTGTATTTCCATGAATGTCAGTGGAACTGCCCTCTGATCCAGAGACTTCAGTGAAGGGTCCCCAAGAAGGGATACAGACAGACTGGTTGGGCACGAGGGTTTCAGCTTTCCTAAAGTGCTGACAGACAAATCAAACACTAGGGGTCAAGGAAATCTCCCCACATTAAGGGTGGAGGAAATCTCCCCTTTTCATGTGACAGCTTGTGTGCAGGCACTTCAGAGAGGACCCCCAGCATGCTTGTTTCCCTGAAATTGTCTGGGTGCTTGTTTCATAATGTGCCTACTGGTACTTTCTTGCTTACACATCAATGCTTGAGGTGACTCTGTTTAAGCCCTGTTTTGTTGAATTTGTGTTCCTTTTTGTTCACATCACTCCAGGCTCTTTCCTCATGAGCCTTGTCTACCACTTCCCCACAGGACTGCTGGTAACTCTCCCTCCCCTGTCATTCCTCTACCTGTGAAGGCCTTATGTGACATTACGAATGCTAGGAAAGCTTTGGTAAAAGTCTCTAGGAAGATGTTTAGATGGAAGATGAGCCAGACTACAAGTACTGGAACCTGTAAAGATATATACCCTCATAACCAGGCTTCTTAGAAGCTTTAGATTCCCCTTCATCTCAATAACCTTTCTCTGGCCAGATGCTTTACTGGTGTTTTTCCAGAGTCTGATCTAGCATTTATTTGAAATTAATATATGTTTTGTTATGAAATCCAGTAAAGAGAAGATTGATCCCCAAATACCTTACTTATTCTTGTTTCTATGCAAGCATTTGCATGGAAATCGATAACAACAGTCAACACATTCTGACACTTAAATAACAAATTTTTCATTTTGTTTTACACGCTACTTTTATGTCTACAAGGAAAACACTTTAGTCTGCCTTATTATGTGCATATATCCACATTTCAACTTCAGTTGTCATGCTCACACACTTTTTTTAAAAAAATCTGTGTTTATTTTCAATTTACAGCAAAAAAGAAGACTTTATTAGAAAGTAATTGCCAGACAGACAGTTCTCTCTAAATCACAGAGCAATAGGTCATTGTTAGTTTTCCAAATTCAATGAAGTCTTAATCTGCTACATTTCATTTTGTATTTTAAATAGATGAAACTTAAAACAGACAAATCAATTTACTGAGGAGATAGAAGCAAATACTTTTTAATGATACTCCATTTACAGTTAGTTCTTTGTTAAATTTTGAGTTCAAGTTTACTGGGAAAATAGTTTCATAGAGTATCCTGACTCGATTTTCTCTGTGAAGATTGTTTTAAATTAAAGGTCACACTTAGAATCACACTTGGAAAGGACCTTAGAGGTTCTAAAACTCTGCCATGTGCATGGACACCTTCCACTAGAGCAGGTCGCTCAAAGCCCCATCCAACATGGCCTTGAACACTTCAGGGATGGGGCACCCACAACTTCTCTGGGCAACCTGTTCCAGTTTCTCACAACCCTCTGAATAAAGGTGGTGAGAGTAAATATCACCCTTATACTTAAACCTACACTCTTTCAATTTAAAACCATTCTTCTTTGTCTTATCACTACATGTCCATTGAAAAATTCCCTCCCAGTTTTCTTTTAGGTCCCTTTAAGTACTGAAATGCTTCCCGAAGCCTTCTCTTTTTCAGGCTGAACCTGCCCAACTCTCTCAGCCTGTCTTAATAAGAGAGATATGATAGGAGGTTTTACATTACTCTTAAGTGGACTGCAAGAAACTCACATAAGCAACACATTTATATTCCAGCTATAAACCAGCTGCAAAGGATAGAATTTTAATCTCTTCTTTGCCAGTGGAGGCTGCTTTTCCAAATAGAAAATTTCAAATGTGACAAAATAGACCTGCCTTGGTTTTCTTAAGGAATTTAGGATTTCACTGTGCATGGAAATTAAATAGAACAGAATGTTCTTGGAAATTAAGTTAAACCTCTCTGTATACCTCCCTCTGCTAAAAACAGAGAAGAATAATTAAGATACAGTATTCTTATATAACTATTTCAAACTAAAAGCACTCATGGTTGGAAGTGATAGTGCTAACCTAACTACCTTACAGACTGTATCATCATGCCTTCTAATGTTTCATATCATCTCCACGCAGACTAGCCCCAAGCTGGCCAGTCTTCTGTTTATATGAATAAAAAACAGCAATTATGCAATAAAGCCTATTATGTTTAATTTAGTGCTATGGAAAATATGTCTAAAGAAAAAGAAATCAGAAGTAGAATGATTTTTCAGATGTATTTTAAGACATCAGTTGCAGAGCTTTGGCAAACTGAAGTTAATTTGATATAATGTTAGCATACCAGAGGGACAAAATGCCATTTAGTAAGTCAAGAAAGAAGTAGCTTTTGCTATACACCAATTTAGCTTTTTGCAGTTTAATAATCATTATGGGCTGTAGAAAGTCAGTTCTTTAAATGCACTGGTTTTCAAATATTTCTTGTAGGCAGATCTAATAAGAAAAATATCTTCATAGAATTTTTCAATATATTTATTTCCTGTAAATTTAATATAAATAGAAGATATTTAAAGTGCCTGTTCAAGAATCATACTGAAACTTACATGAGTTTTTCTCTCAGAAACCACAGGAATAACTTAGAAGATACTGAATTAAGAAATTGAGTGTTTTATTAAATACATAAATTTATCAAAAATAATTTCTTGTTGCCAGAAACATACATGCTATTTATTCTGAAAAAAAAAATACTGAATTCTGTTAGAGTGTGTATAACTTAATTTCAAGAAACAGATACACTCTTACAGAATTTCATAGCTTTATAGAACCCTTCTAATATCCATAAATTACAAACTTCAAACATAGATTAATTGGAATACAGAAACAGAAATGTAATAATTATTAAAATGATTGAAAACAATAAAATTACCTATTTTCATATATTAAAATTTTTAGATTTTTTATTCATATAGGAGGTAATTATGTAGGAAATTTTAATTAGCTTATTTATGTTTTCACATTGCTAGAATAAGTTGAACCTTGGTACCTATTTTATAAGTTTTTTGTTATGTCAAAAACCAGCCTTTAAAGATAGCTTTTACCACATATTTTAGCCTGTATTTCAAAGCAAGTAAATGAACACCATTCTTAAACCACAATACCTACAGTGCGTTCTGTGGGTTGCATGTATTTCACAGTACTGCATGTTCTCCTACGCTTTTAACTAAATTTCTGCTCTGGAAGGCCAACTAAAACTGTACTTGTAGTAGACATAGTTTCCAAAAGTCAAGATTTCAATCTTCAGACATTTTTCAAATGGAGAAACAGGGAACAGAAGTACTTTGAGTAACACAACTTTTTCTAAGTAATCTGTGTACTTGTCCACACACAGCAGATCTCTTTCTTAATAATCTCTTTCTCAGTAACCATAACTTTGTTTTATCCATGTTTCAATCCAGACCATCCAATTTTAGTACTCCTAAAGATGGAGAAATAAATTTCTGTGTAGCTAATTTTTTTACATGTCATAGTCCTAGAGAATGAGCAGTATCACAACTGCAGTTTACATGTTTCACAGAATTTTGTTCATCTTCATAACACATTTTTTCATTTTCTTTTACAGTCCAAGTTGTCAATGAAGTTGCATGTGAAACCCTGGACCTTCATTTTGCCTTTCTGACTATGGCCTTCTCCATTGTTTGCTAGTTTCAGGTTGGCCATAGGCATGAGAACACCACTGAAGTCATCCCATGCCTATTGCCACATCAGCATCAAAACTGGACTGCAAATTCTGCAGTCTCTCTTTCTTGAACTTCTGAAAATTTTGGTATTTAAAAGCGTGAGTGTTTATATAATAAAAGGCTTTTATCTTTACCACGTTTCAAAATTACTACTGTAAATAACTGGTTTTGAAGAAAACTAAGGAAAATTAACATCCATTTTGCTTTCTGCTTTCTGTTTTGTTTTTTTTTAAAGAGCAACAATTTTTGTAATTTTGTGGACAATTTTCTTTCAATCTTAGTTAATTGTAGCTACAGTATTTTCTCCATAGGCTGATAAATTTGCAACTGGATCAATATTTCTCAATGAAATTTGTCTTTATATTTAATTTTCTGTTTCTCTAATTTTTTTTCCTTATTGATATCGCAATAACTTCAGTTACTTTGTTCCCTTCAAATACTAAAGGTTGTATTTCTTTCCAGTTGGAATTTCTAATTCCACAACCTTTAATACAATTAAGATGTTCTTCCAATATATTATCATTTGACCAAATTAGACATATTTAGTTCTGGTATTTGCTCACTGAAAATGAGGAAATCCCTTAGTCATATTTGTCTTCTGCTGAAATTCTACCAATGTCTTCACATC
>WEIT01014778.1:28342-43065 GCA_013389985.1 Dryoscopus gambensis | reverse complement strand
TTAAAGCCATTCCCTCTTGTCCTGTCACTACATGCCCTCAGCGAAAGTCCTTCTCCAGATCTCTTGAAGCCCCCTTTAGTTACTGGAAGGTTACTATAATGTTTCTATCAAACCTGTTCTCTAGGCTAAACAACAGCCNCAGGGCCCCATCCAGCCTTGCCTTTAACACTTCTAGGGATGCCATATCCACAATTTCTTTGAGTAGCCTGTTCCAGTGTCTCACCACTCTCACAGTAAAGACTTTCTTCCTAATATCTAATTTAAATCTACCCTCCTTCACATTAAAGCCATTCCCTCTTGTCCTGTCACTACATGCCCTCAGCGAAAGTCCTTCTCCAGATCTCTTGAAGCCCCCTTTAGTTACTGGAAGGTTACTATAATGTTTCTATCAAACCTGTTCTCTAGGCTAAACAACAGCCGTCTCAGCCTGTCTTCATAAAAGAAATGCTCCACCCCTCTGATCAACTTAGTGGCTCTCCTCTGGACTTGTTCCAACAGATCCACATCCGTCTGCGGTTGGGAAACCTGAGCTGGATACAGCACTCCAGGTGAGGTCTCACAAGAGCAGAGTAGAGAGGGAGAATCAACTTCCTCAACCTGCTGGTCGTGTTTCCTTTACGAAGCCCAGGATGTGGTTGGCTTTCTCAGCTGTGAGCGCACATGACAAGTCATGCATCTCATCAACCAACATCCCCAAATGCTTCTACTTATGGCTGTTCCCAATCCCTTCTCTGTCCAACCTGTACTTGTGCTTGGGATTACTTCAGATATTAATGATAATATTTTTTTCATAGTTTACATTTCTTTTTCAAAATAAATTATCCTTGGTTAGTTTTCAGGGCCATGTTCTGAATGTCTTGCTTTTGAAATAGCAATTGGAAAGATTCAGGCAAAGAAATTAAGAGTGGTTTGCATTGATATTTTGAAGCCATATTCAATCATATGTATGCAGCAGTTCCTTTCTTTCTAGCTGAAAGAAATTAGATGGGTCTTGTAGTTTCAGCTCAGTCTATCATGTGTTGCTGTAGTAGTTCAACTCTGCACTGTTTTAATGCAGTTTGTAGTAAAACATGTTTCAAAACATGTAAATCATGCAGGGAATTCTGCAAACTGAATCATTCAGACATCTCCCTCATCATCAGACATCCCAGGGGCTACACCTTACACAGCTAGAGCAGGCATGAAGCGAGAGGGGCAGAGGTTCATGTGTGTGCTGGCTTGTAGAAGTAATGAAAATGCTAAAAATGAAAGAGTATTTTACCAAATACTTATACAAACCTATAAATTGCTAGTCATGTTGACTATTGATGCCTTTTCCTTCTTTGGTCCTGACTAACTGTATGCTGTATCATTTATGTCAGCCAAAATGTTTCTGAAAGCTCTGTTGTCCTGATTTACTCCACTGTCATCTCCATCAGCTTTCTTCTTTCCTATGTTATTATCATAACACTTTGCAAATGCAGAATACAAAGTCTCACTATCAAAGAGCTGATAGTCTAAAATAATTCAGGTGGTAGATTATTACCTGAAGCCACTATGAACTCTATCTCAAATGCACACACAGCTACTAAATGTCAAAAAGACAATATAGGATGAGGTAACATGGTATTATCCAAAAAGATCCAGAAGATGACCATTTAAGTGCTGATGAAGCATGCATAAAACTCAGGCCTTAAAACCTTAGTAATAAATACAGATGGCCATCACTATTGCACAACTTCATGGAGATGATAAATCTTTGATATTCATTAGGACATATCAGCTATTCAGTGAATGTTTTTTAAAGTTAAGTAGCCTATGTTTGGTCCCATAAAGACAAAAACGTCACTTGAAGCAAAATAATTAGAAAAATACAGCAATGTGATAATTAAAAAGGGGGTTTTATGGGATATTACTAAAATCTGGAAATTAATTAGTTGCATGGAAAGACAACTATATTATCTTTCACACAGCACACCATTATTTTTTAATCTTTTTCTAAAATGAATTCCCATTAATGCCCATATCTTCTTTTGAGGTTAGTCAGAAGCAACAGATACATTCTTCAGTCATCAATTTTTACAGGGTTTAGTAAAATGGGGTTTTGGGTTTTAGTTACTACCACAATTAATACAACAAAAAGCTAGAAATAAATTACATGTTGTGTGATTTTTATCTTTATTGCAGTAATTATATACCACGATGAGCTTCTGGAGTAGTTCATTTATGCATTGTTGCCATGGTTTGACACTGGCCCTACTCCAGGCACCCACGAGAGTCGTTCGCTCACCCTCCCCTACCATGGCTGGGCAAAAGGAGGGAAAAAGAGGAAAAAGGGTTAATGGAAGCTTCGTGAGTGAGGTAAGGAGAGTGGGAGAAATATTTCAAGGGCAAAACAGGCTCAACCTTAGTTGCTAAGTAAAATTTATTACTAACAGAATCAGAGGAGGGTAATGAGAAGTAAAATAAGCCCTTAAAACACCTTCCCCCAGCCCCCACGCCCCCGGCCCTCCCTCCTTCCCACCCACAACACAGGGAGGCAGGGCAGGGGCGTTTTGGTCAGTCCATCACCAGGATTTTCTTCCACTACTCCAGGAGAAGAGTCTTTCCCTGTGAGGCCATGGGGTCCCTCCCACGGGAGACAGTTCTCCGTGAACTTCCCAGTGTGTGTCCACTCTCACGAGCAGCAGCCAAACCGCACCTGCTGCAGCGTGAGTCCCTCCCCCGGGCACACAGTCCTCCCAAAACTGCTGTGGCGTGGGTCTCTCTTCCCACGGGGTGCAGCCCTGCAAGGACAGGCTGCTCCAGCCTGGAAGCAGGGCCCTCTCTCTCCACCGGGTCTCCCACTGGATCACAGCCTCCTCCAGGCATCCACCTGCTCCGGCGTGGGTACCTCCCCCACGGGCTGTGGGTGGATCTCTGCATCCCCTGTGGACCCATGGATTGCAGGGGGACAACCTGCTTCACCATGGCCTTCACCACAGCCTGCAGAGGAATCTTGGCTCTGGCGCCTGGAGCACCTCCTCCCCCTCCTTCTCCTCCCCGAACTTGCTGTCGCTATGTTGTTTTTCCCTCACATATTCTCACCCCCTCCTCTCCTCTGACGAGCAGCAAAAAACCCCCAACTTTGTTTTGATTTTTTTCTTAAATATGTCATCACAGAGGCGTTACCAGCCTCTCTCACTGGCCCAGTTCTGGCCAGCAGCATGTCCATCTTCAGAGCCATCAGCCATTGGCTCTGCCAGGCATGGTGGGAAGCTTCCAGCAGCTTCTCACAGGAGCCATCTTTGTGGCCCCCCTGCTGCCCCAAACCAGGCCGTGCCAAACCAATACAATTGTTTTTACACAAAGATTGTAGTAAAGCTGTAGTTCAAGCCTGAGTCACACAGGACGTTGTTTTCTGATAAAACAGTTCCGTGATCCAGCTAGAATGAACCATAACATCTTTCTTCTGCAGTTTTATTTACTGATCAAAATGTCCTCCAATTCTGCAGGGTAATCATTTATCTAGATGACCTCTATTAACTTCCTTCAGAAAAATCTGGATGAAGAGGATAAAAGCAGTCATTAGATTTATAAGAGCTGACAGCTCTTTTGTTTGCAAAGAACTGTAAATATAAGAAATGTCTTTTCATAAAGAAAAAAAATCTCAGAAGTAAAGATGGTGTTACATTTGCTAAGGAAGACGTCCAGACTTAAGTCTGAAAGAATTAATTTCAGTGAAAGTTACCCTTGATAGAAATATATGTTCCTTTTCCTTTAAAGTTCAAAATTTGCATTTAGTTGCTAGTGATCAAATAACAGATCCATATAGATTTATTTATTGCCTTATATATCTTGTAATTAAAAAAAAACCCCGCCTAATATTCTATTTTAAATTAACTGTCTGTTTTCATTTCCAAAGCACTAACCACCTCACCCACTCTAATCTCAATAAAGTAAAGTTATTTATTTACTGAAGGCTTATCAAATTTGTGCTTCGTTACCTTTTTCTGGGTTCCACCTGGAACTTGTCAGTCATTATGGTCAGCCTGTTAAGTCTTATGCCTGCAGCAACTTTTAGCCATGATTTCTGAATAAAAAGAGAGTGAGATATCACTGCATTATAAAGGGAATTTAACTCCTGAAATATGACAGCACTGTATGTGTTAGTGTGCCCCTTATGAACTGCTCTGTCTCCTTTAGAGAATCCTGGGCAAAATGGTTCACCACAAAGTGTATTTTGTGTGTACATGAGCTCACGTGCTTTCAGTCTACATTTCTGCTCACTGTTCACCATGGAGGCAAAATATTTCAGCTATGCCTATGCACGATTCTTTGTTTCAGCATCTGTGTTTGATGTTAGCTGATTATCACTGTACATCTAGAAGCAAGTTGGATAATCCTCAAATTTTATCTAGCCTACAGTAAATATGGGTGCTCTTCTATCCTCCTTTTTATCTTAGTACTTGCTTGAGTAAAACTCAGCGAGCTATTATCTTTTATAAAGCAAAATTATGTTATCAATCAATGATATAAAAGCAAATTACGCTTGGCCACTCACAGTATGATCAGATTCTGTGCCAATTTTGTTTGCATTTTTTTCTTGTGATTTCAAGAAAATATTTCCTTAGGCTCAGAAGTGAAAATGCAGTAGTACCATATGACAACATAATAGGCATGGTGTTCTGATGTTGAATTGTAATAGAATGATTCTGTCATTAAGGCTGGCCTGAGACTTCTTAGCCAGATGGACTAATTTTACCTTCCCTTGGATAAGGATCAGAAGTCTGACTGCTGCTGCCATGGAAAGACAAAAGGAGAAAAATTAGAACAGAAATACCAGAGAAAGATTTGTGAAGATCCATTAAGGATAGGCTTGCTATTATTTTACATTCATGGAAAAGGAAAAGAGGCCAAGTATCATTTTCCCAGAGGACCAAAGGACTTGTCCTTTTCTCTTATTCTAGATGAAATTAATAAATCCTTTTAAATATGAAGGAATAGGTGATTTTAAGTCCTCATACTGTCTTTGGGCATCTAGCATTGTAGATTTCTCATATACTCACACCTCTGACTAAATATCTTCAGGAATAGGATCACGTTCCCATTAAATGTGCAGTACGTTTATTTCCAAGAAAACAAAAAGTACTGGGGTCAGCATAAGCTGTTGTAGCTTAGGGCAAACTAACTTTTGCCAACTAAGAGATTATTGTGAAATTGGGCTCATTCTTATCTCCAGTTTGCAGCTCCTTCCTTCACCTCTCTCTTAATTGCCTCTGACATGCCCTGGTGACAATTAACCCAGTATCTCTGGCATATAAGAGCTCTCCAAACTGCTACTTCACCTCTAAAACTGGTACTCTCCTTGTTAACAAGGGGAATCATTGAACCAGTTTTCTGTAGTGCTATATGGAGTTCAATCTTAGATTTTAATTTAGAGCATCATCTGTAAAGTTTCTTTTTAAAAAGGAAATCAGTTAAATCAGCCTAGTTGAAAACATAGAAATTAGACCAAAATATAAATATTATGACTACTTAGAGCTGCTTAAAATACAAGTAATGCACAGAACCATATAAAATGAAATGAATGAAACCAGGATTTATACAGAAATGATATTCTGATCTTTAGTTTGACTTCCAGTCTTGTTGCATAATCCAGTTAGTTCAGTAATTATGTCTCCTTCATCAGGAAATACTTAGTAATGCCCACATGAAAGCCCGTATCTATGTATTCATTCAGCAGTGCCACTTCTTTTTCTGACAAATCACATGAATTTTACATATAACAATATGAAACTGATGACTTTGGCATCAGGAGCTTACTAAGCCCTTTACCTACACATCAACTATTACAGCTGCACCATAGGAGAAAATCTTATAGGTACAGGGACCACACTTCTAGTATCCCCAAACCCACATTATTGCATTCAGAGCAATAGTCTTTAGTGTAAGGACTGCACAGGAAGCAGGAGGCTGGTAATGGGAGGTAGTAAGACTTGATGTCAAGACGTCTATGCCCATTGAAAAATACTGCAGAGCATAATACTGTGGTTATGTATTTTCCTTTAAATGGTCTGTTCTGTTCCCCCTTCCAAAATGTATGGTATATCCCTAAGCTGTAACCCTGCCCATTACCCCTTCCTCGGTACCCCAATTGGTTTATGTTACCTAGTCGCTCCTGCCCCTCGTTCCCGTTGGTTCCTGAGATGTGTACCCCTTCCCAATCTGCCTTTCATTGGCTCAAGCCTTGTACCCGTGCTGACTTTGAGAGTGTTTNCTGAAATTCACCACCAAGAAGCAATGTTGTGTTTATCTTGCTGCCTGCTGCAGGCTGCGGATACACAGTCCAGAAACATCTTTGCGGGTGCTCCAATAAGCCTGCTGTACCTCCCCTCTTTCAGCGAACCCCAGGGGATGTGTTGCCCCCCAGCCCCTGCTGCTGCTAACCGGCCTGGAAATAGGCAGGGGCCACAGCAACAGAATACTGCTCTTCAGAGAACACAGACGTCTGAGAATGTAGCAAGTTACTCGTCAGCTGCTTGTCCACCTTCTCGCAGACAATTCTTTTTGTGAGACGCTCAAAGCAGCAGTGAAGAATATCTAGGATTCTTTTTTCTTTTAGATTCTCCTTGAAAGACAAGATGGGAAGATGAGGGGAGATATTATTAATCTTGCTTGTGGGTGTTTATGTGGGCTGTTTAACTGGTTTACTGTAAAATGTTTAGATAATAAATGAAACAATGAAACCCAATATGGGAATTCATCCAAAGGATGAAATGGTATGTGATGAATCCTGTTTTAATGATAAATGAACAATTTTAATTGCCCATGATGCTTTTATTCTCTGTATTATCTCTAGTATCTATCCAGATGGAAACGACTAACCAAAAAAATCTTACCATTGCTATGAAGTACATTTTAGTCCCATTTAAACACATACTGAACACAAATAAATAATAGACCTTCTAACAAAAAAGAGTCAGTCGGCTTGGACTGGAAAATTAAAATTACTCGACAAAAGTTGTTTCCATTTGCATGTTTTTGAAAAAAAAATTCTAATCCGTAAAACCTAAGAAGTTTTATTTTTGCTTTTTTTGTCCTGCAGATCTACTTCTCTAAGTACTGTCATAATTTTGAGAGAAATTAATTTTAGGAGAAATGAATGGGAAAATGTAAGGTCAGAAAGTCATGCAATAAAAATCTGGGTTCTTCTATAAACTGGTTACAGATTTCTTGCAACATGGCACTTGCTTATATTTTACCATCAAGTATGTAGTGGATCCTGGGAGAAATGGTAGGTGTGCTCAAATCTGCTTCAGAGAGAAGGAGTAATCAGGAAGCTCTGTGCTGTATTGATGCCAAAATAAGCAGAAGAAACATGCCAATTATTGAGATTTATCTTTTGGGGGTTTATTCCTCGAGAATTAACATTCATGGCTTTCCTAAGAAATTGCTTTTCTATGTCTCCTTCCTTTTACTGTGTTAAACCGTTGCAAGAAGCTGGGAAGGTCAATGCCTGGAAAAAATATCAGACTGATGATTTTTAGTTTAGTTGTGTATCGTGTTGACATCATTCAAAGGTCTAGCAAAGCTGAGCTGACCTTTGCGTGGATGAAGACAGCTGTCACATTTCTTGCCATGTTTGTGCCATTCCAAAGGTGTCCATGACTCATTCAACCTTTGATACATGCAAGAACTGTAAATATATGTCATCATGGCTGGCCTAACAGGAAAGATTTTATGTTGGGTAGACCAATATATGAAGATCAACTGCTGAAGTGGTTTCAAGACACAGTTTCATATCAGGTCTTTTTCATTTCATTTGAAAATCATAGAAAATAAACAATTGATTATCAACTTCCAATCTGGTTCTGTGACAAGAGTGGATGGAATGAGGCACAATAGATTATGTAGAATTAGGAGATGAAACTTTTTTCCCATTGTTGGCATGAGAATTGTTAATGAGAGAACAACACCCAGTCTCGATATTTACATTAAATAACAGGTATTGACATCCTAGGGTCTGTGAAAAAGGTAGGCAGAACATTTCAGGGGTTGAAGATCATACCTACCATACCATAATAAGCTCAAAAGAGCCCAGGCTACTTACTGAACCCTAAACAATGACACATAAATTGACTATCCTGAGTAAGGACAGTTGAGGAAGAAAACTGATGAGGTTTAATATTTTTTTTGCCTAGCACAGAAAATACATTTCATAAAACTAGTGTCTAGGGAAAAAGATAAGAATATATTCTAGCTAGAAATAAACCAGAATTTTACAACCTTCTTCTCTATTTTCCAGTATTGGGAAGGAAAAATGAGAATAATTAGTGCTTGCAAAAACAGAGTACTGGGAAGCAGAGGATCCCCTGTACCATGACATGTTCCATTCAGACTGAGAAACAGACTGAGCAAGGAATTTTACAAAAGTTATTAGACTCTGCAGGGATAACTGCGTGAAGCTGGATGACCTATTATCTACAAGAGGTGAAATCAAATCTATTAGTTCCTCTTTACATCTGAGATTTTGGGGACAGATATTCTTTGGGGGCTCATTTTAAAGTAGATGTTAGTGAAGATCTGGTTATGAAGTTATATTTACTAGGTAAATATATTTTCCCAGAGCTCATCAAGCTATCTTTTATTCTGGATTGTTGACATACAGCATAAGTCAATCCTAGAGAAAAGAAGATCTGATTTGTGCTGCCGTCAAGACATAATAATATGTCACATGAGGCAATGGAGAAACATCAGTGATTTGTTCTACATTCTGAAGTGACATTAGTTCACAGGGATAGTAGTTCTTTTATACTTGAGAATGCACAAAAAAATAGCAAACTATACAGCTCCATACTTTTTTATTTGATAAAAACTTTATTTTACATAGAGCTTGCTCTTCTATTTATAGTAAGAAGGAAAAACAAAAAAGAGTTTTTGAAAACTTGTGAGGTGCAGTTCCAGATCTGGAAGTGAATTTTGCAACTTGAGACAATCTCTAGTGTTTATTGTCAAAATGATTTATGAAATGAGTTGAAAAACCCACTTTTCTTTTCTACACAGGGTTTCTCCAAAGAAAGATGCTGTCATGTTTTAACCCAGATGGATCAGCTTCTCCATCAATTGCATATTGACCTATTTATTGAATTTTATCAACTTACTGTTTAAATATTACGAGGGCATTTAGTAATATATCTATCAAAAGTCAACTTATTTTTTTTAATTAATAATACTAAATGTTTCATACCTTGTTTAGCAGCCCCAAAGTGATGTTCTTTGATTACCTAGCCAGTCATTAAACTCCTTTCAAATTTGAGATGCATGACAAACACAAAAATATCTAGTTTCAGCAGATATGCAATTTAATGTATTTCTTCCTGTGATTATATATTATTGTCAGAGGAAAAAAATAGTGATGCCATTTCAGGATTATTTTCTTCCAGCAGAATTGTTTTAGTCATGGGATCAATACTTTTACAGTGTGTAGCTTCTCAGAAATGGATCTCCAGTTTGAAAGTTAAACAATCAATTATTGAAGAATTAATGAGTATTTCCTATGCACTTGTTAAATGATGGCTATAGTATAAGCAGTAGAAACCATGCCATGAGATGTTAAAATTTGCCTCCAGTAGTTTTCCATTTAAGATATCCTGTACGTACTAAAAATGTACATTACCAGGGCCTTGAATACATATAAAAGCTGTGTCATGGTGTTGCCTATTATCAACTGAGCAATGTTATTGAGTCATTAAAAAAATAACATTTTTAGGAGTATGTTTAGGTATAATTGAGCAACCCTACTAAAGTCATCAAGAAAGGAAGATCAAATAAAGAAGTTTATTTATGTAAAGTTGTACATTTTAGCTTATTTTACCTATCTTACACCTTTTTTTTCTGCTGTGTTATATATAAAGTGTTATACAAGATTTTTACTAATGTTTCCAGAGGTGCAGCTTCATATGATGGTGATTTGCATTTACTCATACTGTTAGTCATGGAGCCCTGAAAACAAAATATTCATTACTCTGAACCAAATTCAGGTCCAGCAATTATGACATTGTGCCTCCAACTGAACTCACTGTCAAATGCTCACTAGGATTGTGGAATAATAAAATACAAAAATAATAAATATAAAAGTCTGGGTGTTTTAGTTTTTTGTATATTTGTTTATTTTGGGAATACTGAACAGAGCAAAGATAAAGTTGTAGTCAGATAAGACTACCAAGTAAAAAGAGAAACATTATTCTTGACTTTATATGACTTAATATGAAGCATTTTATAAATAGAGCACACAAGTTTAAAAAGACAAAGTGCTGAATAAGAAATGAAAAATGGAACTTGAAACAAATCATGAATATTCTCTTTTTCAACCTTCAGTATACTGGGAAATGGATGGAACCTACTTTGCTTTCTAAAGGATATAAAACCAGCCTATAAACATTATTTCATATTGAAAATAACTATTCATAAATTTACTTTACTTAATCCAGGGATCTCAAGTGGCAGTAGTGAAGATGATGGTCTTGCTTAAGTCAGGTACATGAACACTTAAGTTTATGCTATGCAAATAGTACATTTAAATCTGCATTGGTTTCTTCCTATACCTAGAGCTCAGACTGTAACTGGTAGTAGAACTAGAACTTTACTATATTTAACTTTTTTCTCAATTAAAGAATCTAAAACTAAATTTGGATAGTGATTAATTTATCAGCTATTTAAACTAGTGTCATGGATATTCCAAACATAGATTCAAGACTTCAATCATGGGTGCACTTCTACATTTTCACTATATTATAAACTATCAAGAATTGCATGATGTTTATTCTTTTTCACCATGTAACTTCAGCTTTTAGCAACGGCTTCTCTTCCTGTTTTAACTGAACCCCACTTGGGGTAATTCTGTGTTTACATAGCAAATACTGAAATTTAGACCCTCCGTATCCAACCTAACTGCTGTGAGAACAGAGCCTCCTCAGTGTGATCTCCAGATTTCCAGCTGGCTGGGTTTATAAAGAGCTGTATAATGCTTGACACCATGACAGCAATCGCAAAACGGCTATAGACTCTGATGAAAATCTGATTTTCATGAATAGAATTTGTTTATTTTTATCATTGTTTAAAGGTGTTGTGAATGTTGTGGATGAAATATAAATACTCATTGCTAATTATTTTTTCTTTTACCAGCTTGTTCACTTTCAACTAGCCAGTAGAGTCAAATGCAAGAGGCATTTCACCATTGTTTGTGAACACTTCTTCATAACATGAATGTTATGTGCTCCTTCAGCATTTTCTCTAAACTATAATTTGATGCAGAAAGGTATAACAAAGGAAGAAGCTATTCAAAAGCTTAATTATACTATTTCAGACTGAAAAAAATATTAACTTTTAATAATCGCTTTCTGGTAAAGATTTTTCTAGAAAGCTGAAAAATCAGAACTGGAAAATACATAGTCCAATGATTCTTTACTACCATTCTAAAGTATTTTTTTTTTTTACCAATGATTATTCAGTTTAAAGCACAAGGTAAAACACCAGTAAAACTACACCACACATTGAGCAATTTTTCACCTGTGATGTCCCTTTAATACCAAGTGATCACTAGAGTTTCAAAACTTGATCTGAAATTTATTTTTGCATTATAAGGTTAGATTGTATGTGTTGTAATGGTACTACAGGCAACATGAAAAAAAACTTGTGGAAAGTATGTTTAAATTGGTTTTATAATATTCAAAATACTTGAAACTTGGTAAATACTTCTGCAAAAATAAAATGTATTCACTAATTGTTTTGTTACATGAAAAAGAAAAGGAAAAATATTACAGAAGGTCCTATGCCCAGTATGGCTCTGTACTTCCCTAAGTGAGTGTGTTAGCTGTTGATGTCACACATTTTTCCCCTTACTGCTCTGCAAGGCTGGTAGCATGCACTCTTCCCATGCTTTTCTCTAAGTGCCTACAGCCCTTACTCATTTAGAAAATAGGATTAAACACGGGCTTTCCTACTGTGGATAAATAGCCTGGTCAGCAGGTTGCTTATGTTGAAAACAAATGAACCAACCAGTCAAGCCAGGAATTGCTACTGCTTTTGTTTCTCTCCATTTCTGAGTGTCTGTGACTTCCAGACATGCTGAAGACAATTTACACATCCTCACCAGACCACCTCTTGTGAAAACTCAGACACCTCTGTTATTTGTCAGCGTTTAGAGGTGATTCCACCTATGTTCAGATGTTTAATTTTTAATATCTAGGGTATGACCAGGTATGAAATGGATTTCAGCATAATTAATATCTCTCAGATACCAGCAGGTTTTCATCTTGCTTAACATATAAAGAATTAAGCTTAATGATGCTTTGGCATGTGCTTTCTTTCATCTTTATTTATAATAAGATGAAGGTTCATCTAAAAGCACTTATTTTACTTTCCACATATAGCCCTATCAAACTGTAGCATTAAGGGGGGCTTATATATGAAAGCACTGAAAAAGGAAAAGGTTCTGAATAATTTATAAAGGTGAGCTACAAATAAGAGACTAAAGTACCAGAATAATAAAATAAGCACATGGAGACTAAATTGCTCAAGAGCTGGTAATGAAATATGCAGCCCTTCACCTATGATGTCTACCATCTATCCTACCTGGTTAATATGTTTTTGTAATCTCTCTGAAATGTACTATCCAAATTCATTATCAGTTATTTCTGTAAAAAGCTATTAAAAATCCTTTTTACTGGCTGAAAAAAAAAATCAGTTTCCTATTCAGAAATCGTAAATTGTCAGAATACTTGTTAACAGCCTTGTTTCATGTCTTCAGTTCACTATAGAAATGAAAGCCTAAGATTCTCCTATAAACAGAAAATGTGTGTAATCCACCAGGGTATAATGAAGCGAATGATTATTTCTGAAACACCTACCCTGCTTGTCAGCCCCTAAGCACTTCAACAAAGCACTCTGAGTCATTCTTATAAAGAGGTGGTGTGACAGAAGAAATGAGCCACAGGTTGGAGATCCTCAGGCAAACGCAGCCCAGTGCATATGGTACATCATTACCAGTCTGATTTTAATGAAGTTTTAGAGCCTTAAATTTCACATCACAGTTGGTGCTCATATGCATTTTACTGTTATTGCCTTTCATTTGCCAAGTAAAGATAATTGATGATCTTTACTTAGAGGATTGGTAGATTTTGGAGCTGTCTATTTTTAAGAGGAGTTTCTACTATTTTTTCTTTGTGTATGTGTGCATGCTTCCCTTTATGCTGATTTTATTGGGTCTAATAATTTTTTTTGATGTTTTTAAAATAGAATCAGAAGAAGATAAAGTTCTCTATGCAACTAAGCAAAATATTATTAACATCTTCACTGACATGAATGAACTTCTGTGTGTCAAAAGGTTGCACTAACCTTTAGAAAGAATGGGAGAATAGGGTCCTTACTGAGTATGCCTTTTACAAAATGGTGCAGAGTCTGTAATCTGTCAGGCTATCACTTGGCAAAAAGATTGCATTAAAAGAAATGGAGGAGCTCTTGATTTAAATTTCATGCTCTTTATAAAAGAAAATAATTGAAAATATTGACAGAAAAAGAAATGAACAAGAGAGGAAAAAAAGTTGAACAGAAATAAACAGAAAAGAACCCAAAAATTTGAGAGAAATGTGAAAACCAGTTAAAGAAAAAGAACAAATAAGAAGGTAAAGCTTCAACCATTCACAATCAATCTCTTCTAGAGAAAGGTATATTAAAATTACTACTGTATCACATCACATCCATCTTTTACTTGCTCTGTTTTTATGAGTGATCTTCCATGCCTGATTCAGAAGCTTCCTGGGTTCTTAGCACTTCTCAGACTCAGGATCACAGTCATTGCTGGTCTAGAGTTCCTTGCTAAAGTAAGTTTTTAGATTGTTACCATTACACTTACAACAACAGTATTTGTGAGAATATAGCTAACAGATAAAAATTCTCAATATATTCATTTTGCCAGCTTTGAAACTTCTGTATCCTAGGTCAACCAGTTCCAGGTTCTATGCTCCATGAAATAAATATATAGACTATGAGAAATACACATTTTAAAATCCCCTTGAAATACTAAAAAGCCTGAGCACCGAGTGTAGCACTCACTGCAGTTTTTTGGTGTATGTTGGATATTCTGAATTGCATTTCAAATCTGTCTTTTTTATATTAGTAATAGATTAAAGAAAATAAAAACATTTTACTTTTAAAGGCATTATCAACATTTAGCTGACTGTATTTTAAGATCAGACATAGAGGGCTTAATTCCAAATGATAGGGTTCTGAAGGGATATAAAGAAGATATCAGTAGAGGTGGCTAAGTCACCCACCTTACCCTTGAGAGTTTTTCTGTAATAATGACCTTCTCTTGGTTGTTACTGGTCTTCCACTTCTCTTTGGCCTTGTTCCTCAGACTTCAACAGTAGCATGTTGTAATATTAGCATCACAGCCATTTTCCACTTCCCCTGTCTCCTACAGTATTCTAAAAGTACTTGTCTGGTTCTCCTACATAGCTTTGAAGCTCTGAAGCTTCCTCAGTGCTATTCTGGTATTAAGAAGTAAAACTCTTCAGAGGTTTTAATCTTCCTGTTCTTATAGGGAACTGACTGCGCAAATATTTCCTGAAGGTCTTGTAAAGCCTCTAGTGATGCCTTAACCTGCGCTTAGAATTAAAACCCAAACATGGTTAGAGGAGAAAAAGGGTTTTACCTTGGTGTTTATTAAGGATCCTTAGAGTGCACCACATCCAGGAGCATAC
>WEIT01014778.1:15933-28334 GCA_013389985.1 Dryoscopus gambensis | reverse complement strand
TGTTCTGGAGAGGACCTTGGTGTCTGGGGCTCTCTGACCCCCAACTCCGATGTTTAGTCTTTTGGCTTAACAGAACTTCAGGTCTAAGCTAGTTATCAGGTTTAGGGAATTACAAGTATGTGGGCTAAAAGCATTAGGGATACATAAAAGCTTCATAAAAATGTATATGAAGGGGGATATGAGAGGAGTATATGAAAAAGCAAAAATCATAATGGCATCACTAGCTTGAAAAACTGTCTCCTGACTGTTCTACCATTTCAAATCTGAACCACACACACAATATTCACTTAATTTTACAATAAAGTATACAGTTCCTGTACAGGAGAAAACATTTCTTACTTATATTGCCATAAAAAATCAAGTTAATTTTATTATTTATATATAATTTTTTATTTGAAGTGAAAATTCAGAATGCCTCTGGAAATAAGGTACTTTAGTATGCAGTCCAAAAAATACATATCCATTAATTTTATCTCAACTGTGGAACTCAGTGCAGGATTAGGATAATCTACAATAGAAACCTTTTTTTTGTTTGTTTCTTTTCTTCTCATCTCTTCGGTAAACTAGCTAAAAGATTTTGTTTATGTAGGCTGAATTCTGCACTGAAAAGAAAGTTTAACCAAGCATTGCATTGCTTAATGTTGCTCTAGGAAGGGTAACTATATTGATTCAACTTCAGAATAGTCAAGACTGTTGATCAACTGAAGCAAAAAAAAAGTGTGGTCCTTTCAAAAGAGAGGGAAAGGGGGATTTATCCTAGTTACAGGAGATTTTATTGTTTCTATTGATGATCACACAGGACACTGAAGCTGCTTGCCCAGACTAGCCCAATTTTCACATTTTTACATTAAGTCTCAGATGATTTATGCTGTGGCACAGAAATGTAGCGGAGGAATTGGACCAAAATGTCATAAGAGTTGGAATATATCTATATTAACCTCGGACCATAGTAAATTAAAAAAAAGCAGCTTACATTATGATGATGAAACACCCTTGTTAGAGAAACATGTGATAAAGGTCTTCACAGAAAGATTTCTTGCAAAAGTTGTCTCTGAAAGAGATGCATAATCCATTGAAATGATGCAATGAGTAAAAATTCTGCACCTTGGTGAGGTTAAGGACTATGGCTGCTAATATATATATTTTCGGGAGACCATACGTTAGAGGGACTATAGGAGAGGAGGCATTGAGAGTAATGCATCACAATGGCCAGAGACACCAGCTAGTTTCCTACCTGACATCAGCAGTATTAACACAATTGTGTACTGAACAAAAAGCAATAAAAAATGTTTAGACTAGAGGGAAGAGACTGTTAGCCACCTTTCATGCAGAGTAGCAGCTGTTAGTACTTCAACTTGTAAAAATGGTATATGTCTTGTCCATTAATAATAAATTAATGTGTATTTAACAAAGCAAAGCTGGAAGAGAATGAAAATAGGTAATATAGCATGAAGAGGAAAAGGAAGAAGGAATAGACTCTAATTGCTTTCTTCAGCCCTATCATGGATAAAGAAGACAGGACTCAATTTCTTCAGAGATGCACATTGAAAGGACAGGGGGCACAAGTTGGAGCAAGGGATATTCCAATTAGGTTAAATTAACAAATTCTCTATAATGAAAATCACCAAATTATGGAACAGGTCACTCAGACTGTATATGGCTGCTCCGTCGTGGCACGCACTTAGGTTACAACAAGCCCATGCAGTAGTGGGTGTAAAGTGACAGGAAAATGGCACGACAGAAAAAGACTTGGGAGTGCTGGTCAACAAATGACTGAACGTGAGCCAGCATGTACCCAGGTGGCCAAGGAGGCCAATGGCTTGCGTCAGAAATAGTGTGGTCAGCAGAAATAGTAATTTTCCTCCTGGACACAGCACAGGTGAGGTCTCATGCTCAGTTCAAAGAGGGGAAATAAAGCTGGAGAAGGGTCTGGAGCACAAGTCTAATGCAGAATGGCTGAGGGAGCTGGGGTTGTTTAGCCTGCCTAAAAGGAGGCTCTCTCTATACAACTACCAGAAAGGAGGTTTTAGCCAAGTGGGGGTCAATCTCTTTTCTCCCAGGTAACGAGTGACAGGACAATGGGTAACAGCCTCAAGTTGCATCAGGGAGGTTTAGATTCGATGTTAGCAACAATTTCTTCACTGGAAGGGTGGTCAAACATCAGTCAGGCTGCCCAGGGAACTGGTTGAGTCACTATCCCTGGAAGTCTGTAAAAAATGCATGGATATGGCACTTAGGAACATAATTTAGTAGTGTACTTAATAGTGTTAGGATAACAGTTGGACTTGATGATCTTAAAAGTCTTTCTCAACCTAAAAAATTCCATGATTCTATCATTCTGGATTCAGAGTTCCCAGATAGGGTCCCAAGCCACCTGAAATAAGTCTTATATTTCTCAGTAATTCTACCACTTTCATCAGGATGTTGAGCCAGCTCTCTCCAGAGGAGACTCAGTCTACAGATATCTTATTTATACAAATACTGAGGCTTCCCTTGTTGCAGTCCGATGCAACCTTCCCGAAGACAGTTGTGCCAAGAGGAAAGAATAGGGAAGGGTCTTTGCATAGGTTTTTCCAGAGATGTTTATTTCTGCCCCTGCACAGGTCCCCGTCTGGGGAGCAAAGACAAGCCTCATGGGAAAAACTCCAAGTAAGTAAGGATTTTCACTGTGGAGGGAACATTCAGAATGGCCAGTAGGGGAACAGGACTTGGGTACACAGAGAAACCTGTGTTCCAGGGCATGCTCCCTCCCCCGGGGTCCTCCCAGGGGGAGGGGTGGCCCCACAGTGGGGGGAACCCCCACATTACATGTTAAGAACTAAAACAGTTTGTCAAAAAACATTTGTGTGTCAGTTAGTTAAATACACTGTGCAGGGACACTCATCAAACTCCAGATTTGGATTAGGCAGCTCAGAGGTGTAAACGCATGGTAACAGAACAGGACCACTAGACTCGTGCTCTGGGTGAAATTTTTAACCCTGATTCCCAGAGAGAGGACTCATGCAGTGACCCACTTCCCAATTATTCCTGTATCTCTGGCTGTGACTTACTACAAGGATGACTCATGGAGCTGCAGAGAAAATATTTACGGAACAGTCTGCCAGCAGAGGATGAGGTAGGCAGAAAGGAAAGAACCATGTGAAATAGAGATCAGCATAATTGAATTCCATTTGCTTAGTGATCCTGCACTTCTCTGCTCTGTGCAGATATTTTTCTTTAAACATATTAACCATAGAAAAGCTGAAAGAAAACTTGTCAGTGTTTAAAATTATCTTTAAATAGAATAAACCCAAAAGGACAATACTTCAAATCAGTTCGAATAGAAGGCAAATTAAATCCCAGGCAAATAGTCACCCAAGGTTGTGCCTATGGCTAGCAGCTAATGTAGGTAGCCAGAGGCTATCTGCGAGTCTACAGGACAAAATAAGCTGACAATTCCCCACAACGTTTTTGTGGTGGAATATGTGCTTCACAGACAAACTCTTCAGCTATACCCTCTGGTGTGGTGTCAGCATATAAGAGTTGGAGTTCACCAACTGCAGCAAGCAGTTTATATCCTACCTTTCAAGGTTAAGTTCCTCCCAAGTCTTGAAATGAAGCTGGCAGAAAAGCATGTGGGAGTCAGAAATTCTGTTGCTTTGTGGTTACAGACAGTACCTTTTATTCTTCAAATAAATACATTACATTAAAGAATCTAATTACAAGAGAAAAGTCTGGGGCAATTTTTTCAGGTTCCACCTGTGGTGGTGGTTTCAGTAAAAAGACCTTTTTCAGTATGGAAACCTGCAGGTAAAATAATGGCACCAACAAAATTACTAAGGATATGGGAAGATCACTCTACTTCCTACTCTGGGGCAGTAGGTTAGTCCTGTATTGCTAGTAGGGGTGCACAGTTTCACATAAAATTTACCTTAGATAGTCCTGAAAGTGTTGGTGTATTTGTGTGGCAAAGTGCAGCACTGAAAGAAAATATTTGCTTGCATCCTGGAAGTGGTATTAATGACATTAATTTGATTCTCTTTCCAGGCTAATTTACCTGTGTCTCTCAGCAGAGATAATTATCTAGGGCATGACACTAGCATTGTTGTATTATGGCCAATTTCTCAGCTAAATGTTGCTGAGCTGTTTCAGGAATCTTCCAACAGTTTGCATCTGGGACCTTATGTATAAGAAAGCCAATACAACCTATTGTTTATTTGACAAGTTTGGTCCTGTGTAGGGCTTAGTTTCTTAACTATCTTAACCTGTCCACACTGTAAAGAACTGCCGTAATGCCTTCTTTAATGGGTTCACTTTTTCTTGTAAACTTTCTGCATGGATTATGAAACTTGGAGGTAATCCAAATGGAAAGTTTCCATGCCTAGACCCAGACTGTAAGGTGTTAGTAGAAAGTAAAAACTGTAAAAAACTCTGTATTTTGTATTTTTGTAGTACTTGCTTCTTTATACTGGTGATTCTGAAATATGAGACTAATACATCAGGAACTGATACTAAACTGCACCTTAATTAATACAGCCACAGAAGTTACCAAAACATGCATTAAAGGATTGTCTACAAAACTGGAGATTTTCAGTTCAGTGGAAGATTTTGGGATTTATTTAATGTCCAGGCTCTCTTTGATGGCCGTGAATCATACCTCTCTTTCCATGATTAGGTGTCCAAATTTGAAATTAGCTTTTCTAGCTCACTAGGAGAGCTTGAAATACTGTCAAATTAGGATTGATGTGGTGAGGGGGGCAATTTTGATACTGGCACACATTAACTGTTACCTACTGGTATAAGCGCTGAAACTGTACAATGACAAGTTTCAAGCCACATGTGGTTTCCAGACAAACATCACAAGGACAAGTTTATGGCTGAGATCACCAGAATTTTGCTGTGCACATAAATATGATACATTAGACAATAGTCCTTGATAATGAATAATGACAGCTCTTTAATGATGGTTTTTCATTATCTCCTACTTGCAGTACAGAGTATTTTCTCCTGCTCAGTTGAATGTTTGGTCCCTGGTTTGTGTCAGCTTTTCCCATGATCCCTATACAGACTACCAATATATGTAATTTATTCATGCCCCTGTGAAGTGTTTGTTGGATCCCCAATGAAGATCTTAGGAAAGTCACCTGAAACTGGGATGAACAAAGCACCAGTGGAAAAATCCACCTGTATAGATACACAGTTCAATGTTAGATTGCATAATTAAATATTAAGATTCACAGTTATATTAAGATGCACTTTTCAAAATTAATTTAAGAGTCTGCAATATTGGACTTTGGATTTTTTTTTTTGAAAGCTCCCTCAAACTGAGGAAAAGACATTTTATTACAGCTTCCAATTCCTCCTACATTTAACTCATTTTCCTGTCTCAAAGTATAAAACAGCAAGAAAACCACACATGCAGCAATTATCCTCTGAGATTTTACATCACATTCTTATTGAAAACAGTATAGAAAATGAGTCAGGAAACATATCTTTGAAAGCATTGTTTCTAAAAATCACAAAATTACTGTCAAACATATTTCAGTAAGCAATAAATGAACCCTGCTTGCACCATAAATCATTAATGTTTAATCACCAGCCAATGCCTCACTAAGCTCACTGGCATGGAAACTCTAAGATACTCAAAGGATAGTTCTAGCAAATCTGGCATGCATGGTTGGCTTGTGTGCTTAATTACTGTTTATGCATTGGCAGTATCCAAGCAGTTGTATGTAATAAATAGAACACTGTCACACTGTCCAGATGGTTTTAGATTCAGGGCCTAGGGAGTATGTTTGAAGATTACAGGCCTGATTTACTAACAATTCACACCAGCTCAATTGCTGAAAATCATGCTAATAGCATACGTTTCAGCAATTGAATCAATGCAAAAATAAATATACTATTAATGATTATTTTAAAAAACCCACTTTATAGTCTATTTAGCCACTCTTCAGAAGAGATACAATAATTTTATTTTAGTTTGAGACATTCAGCAGCTTTATTTCTTCAGTGTCTGGTAGGTTTGAGAGAAATGGTTTCTTTCATGCAGAACAAAGGAGTGCCCAGCAGAGATAATCCAAGCTATCCTTGAAAATTATAGTTTAGGTATTACAATCAGTGTAGGCACCTTAGTGTGGTGATCTGCCTTAATAAATTTCCACTGTCAAGAATTAGAAGCAGAATGACATGTCATCAAATTAAAAATGGAATTGTTAATTCAGTCCTTAACTACGTATAAGTAAGAAGCCAAATTACGCTATCACTTTTCAAGCTGTCAAAAAAAAAAAAATCAGAAAACAGGTTTATGAAGAACTACTGTCTTTTTCATCCCAAAACTTGATTTGACCCAGATTAGTGAAATTGCTTTAACTAGATTTCCTTTGGGGAATAAGAGGGAGGAGAAAGAATGAGATAAATTAGGAGGAAAGAAAGAGGATTTAGAGAGAAGATGTACTTTTACTTAATAAATTAATGTTTAGAAGTCCTTCCATGAACCAAGAATATGGGCAACTTAAAATCAAGTTTTCATCTGTCTGAGAGTATATGAAGTCATCTCCTACTTTTCACAAGAATGTCCTATTTTTAAGATTATATAGGACAGTCAGTCAGGATGGAAATGAGAACAGAGGTGGACTTTATCCCCTCCACATAAACTGGAAATGACGTGTGATTTCTTTGCAGGGTTTGAAAAAAAGTATGATAACAGCAGGTAATTGAACACAGTAAGAGAGACAAAACCAAAAAGACTGATAAAAAGGGTAAGAGTAATATTTTTCCCCTGCTAATAAGGGTAAAACCCACTACTGTCAATCTGATAAATTATTTTGGTAAATGGATTATATTTTAAAATTTGGTTTTGATTCAAAAGAAAGCACTCTAGAAACGAAATCATAGACCATATTTGGTAGTCATCAGTCATATTTCATTGTGTTTCAAGCTATCCATGATGAAGATGCTGTTCTGTAGCTTGCTTTTCACCATAAAAAATCCCCAAACAAACTATCTGAAGTATTTCAGTATTATATCCAAAACAGGATTTATGGTTTACAGCCAACTACTTCTAGGGTGCAGTTCAGTTCATGAGATATAAGAAATAAATAGGTGAATAACTGCATCTCCACTGGCTGCAAAAGGGCTCCAGTGAAGTAGTTCAGCTGGGGAGAGGTATAGGCTTATCAGCTACAGCCAAAATATATCCCAGAGAAATAATTGTCCTACTAACCCAGTGTCCTGGTTTTAACACCAGCAGGGGAAATTAAATGCCAAATATGCCACTCCCCTTCCCCTGTCCATTTCAGTAAGGAAGGAACAATAAATAAGACATTATGGGTTGAAATAGCAATTTACTAAAAGCACAATTTATTAAAAGCACAACAACAGTAATATGATGAGGAAAGGTCCCGAGGTTTAATATTCCCTCCCCCAGTTAAAAACCAATGGAAAACAGAGATAAACCAGCCCCAGAAGCTAGTTCATCCAGATAGGGGTTGGTGTAGCCACTGGCCAAGCTCAGTTCCCACTGCTTCCTCTGCTGCCTCCAACTCTTCCCTGCGTTGCGCATAGGAGGTGAGTAGAGAGCGAAAAGAAAAGGTCTCTGCTGGGGTGAGATCCCCGCTCTGCCCGGGCTCCATGGCTCAGATGGTGCCTTGGAGCTGTCAGCTGCAGTACCCTATGTCTGTACTCACGCTCCGGAGAAAAATGAAGGGGGGAGCCAGCGGGCGGCAGAAGGGACCAAGTCTGATGGGTGTTAAGAGGACAATCCACTTCGCTTCGGCAAGTGAGGAAAGATGGTGCGCTTTCCCTTCTGCTCCTCAGCTTTTCCTGCCAAAACCATGGCCCCAGTGACAGTACGGGTGGTATGGATCAAACAGTGTGTGTTTTAGTCTCACACACAGACTAAAAACTTCACCACCTTGCTCTGTAACCAGGATACCTAGGAGCCTTCTCTTGTTTTTATTCATATTAATGCTGTACCCATCATGTTCTGCTAGTGACTATGGGCAACTGGATTTCAAAATGGAGTAATACCTACATCGTTTTAGAATCTTGATATAGGAACTGTATTCAAAAGCCTCTTTATACATTAGACTTAGTGGGTATTTTCAAGTCATAAGGGAAAATGAAATAATATGTATTACTTGTATTCAGTGCTTCATCTTGATTAGATATAATTAGGGAGTTAAATGTAGAAGTTTCCTAGATGGTCATAGAAGCTCATATCTCTTTTTCTAGACTGTATAGGACATACCTACCTAAGTATGTACCACTCTTAATTTGTTTGGTATGACAGTGCAGAGTTCAGTCCCCAGGTGTTTCAGTCATTTAGTCATTCTGCATTGTTCTAAATGATTAGTTTACATCATTTAAGGTCAGAGCGAGAGCTAGAAAGAAGTCTAACTGGAAGTCTTCAATCATTATTATTTATTTAAATAATAACACTTTCTTTAAAAGTGTTTTTGAGATACTGTAGTCAGGGGATTTATCATGGGTATTATCAAGACTTTATTTTAGATCTATGTGGAAAATGAACTCCAAGGATTCAAAATTCAGAAGATATCTTTCACATTTTTAGTAGACTAAAATGGAAAACAAGAATCAAATTTAGGAGCAGCCTCTCTGTAATGTCAGTAATTGAGATATTTCCAAAATCTGATAAGCACAGCACTTGCCAGGCTGATAATAAATAAGACATTCACTTTTTTTTTTAAACTGAGACTGTTTAGACAAATTTTGGATCAGGATCTGGGCCAGCATGTTGGTGCCCTTACTATATGTGCCATATTCTTCACTTATACCCTGAGATGTATTGCTATAAAAAACTAAGTCATATCTGTCACAAAAAAAAAGCATAAATATGATAATATCCCTCTTTTTTTTTATTTCCAGATTTTCAGAATTTTAACAATAATGACTTCTCTTGCTTGATGCAGAAAGACAAGAGATTCTGTGTTGATCACACAGACCATTACTTACTTTAAATGAAACAAGATAGATTATCTAATTGTAACTGTTACTACAGATTTTGAAGTCCTTTCTTTGAGAGATACAGATACAATTCAGCTGGCTCCACTTTAGACAATCCCTTGCATCCGGTGTTCAGCCAGTGAATGTGATTTGTGGTCCAGATTATCAAATATATTACCTTTAAAGACCTCTCTTTTCTTAATGTTGTTTAGAGTTCAGAAATTGTTTGTCTATTCTTAATGAGATTTTCACTGTTTAGTGATTCAATTAAGAGACAGAATTTTACCTAGTCTTTCTCTTTTACGGAGAGTATACTTATGTGGATCATCCATTTGAAAATTTCTTTATGAAAAATTTTAATGATCTGTCTACAAGATTTCTATCATGCAATCTGCTATGAAAAATCTGTGGACAAGTTTCATGCCAAATATGTGTGATCATTTTCTGGGATTTGAAACCTAATATAACACAGGTTGGCATAATAGATATTGGTATAGCATGATTGTTCTTCTAGACAATGTAGTATTTACTTTCTCCAGGTCCATGTTCATCTTAATTTATAGGAAAGGAGAAGGATCTGCTTTCATTTACAAAATAGTAGAGCAACAACCCCAAAACTGGAGGGACTCATCCAGATTTAAAATGTAAAAAGAATAAAATTTGCCTGTTGACATATTTTAATAACAATAGGTTCAATTCTCCAACCGGTTTATCAAGTCAGTAATTTTTCATGAGTGCTGGAGTAATTCCAGTGACATATTCTTGTCCTTATCCTCTTTACGTACCTTTGTACTTCTTATTTGCATAACTATTGCATCCTGATGATCAATCAAGAAAATCATGTATCAACATTTTGCTATTTTCTTTTTCCAGGAAAATACACTTTAACTTGATCAATTCGCTTCGATGTGGGGTGAAAAAATACCTCTGTTGGTACATTTTAAAATCCTGAAGCTAATACTTTTGAAGATTCTTGCTTAAGTGAAACTATTCCATCATGTTTTGGTCTCAGACTCATGGGTTTTCCTTTATGAATCCTACATAAATTTATACCAGCCCAATCATCAGAAAGAAGAACTTTCCAATTCTCTCTCTTTCACTTTGCTCTGAATGATGAAAGACCAGCTGACAGATCTGGTAAAAGAAAGAGAGGGGAAAAGAACATGGGAGGCGAAATGGAAGCAGGCAGGGTAATGGAGAAGAAAGCAAAATGAATTGTGAGGTACTGACTCTACATGAAGAATCGGATGGAAAGGTGGGAACTTGATGACCCCCTGGAGAAAGGAGTTAGGAAATAGCATAAATATGAATAAATGGTCAATGATGTGGTTACATAGAATCATCATGAACTTGAAAAAAGGAACCAAATTAAAGGAGAATAGGCAACCTAAATTCCAAATATCAAGTTATGCAAAGTGAGGTCTACATGCATGATGGAAGTGAGCTAAAACACATCTGAGTTAACATCAGCACGCTGTAGTCCTGAAAGCAGGGTACCAGAGGCATAAGACCACTCTGACTATGAAATATACTTTTTTTCCTTTCTATATTGGAAATAACTTGATCTTCATTGCCTCTGGCAGTTCTTTACTTTCCTATGTTTAATGTGCAAGTGGGACTAAAGACATTGTTACAAAAATCTATTTTTTAGGAAATCACAAATTTATTTAAAATAGTCTTATTAAATATATCACATGAAAGGGAAGACCAGTGAGGTAGGTAGCAGAGGAAAAGGATACAAGTCTTAAAAGTTAATTGTCTGCAGCAGTTCAGCTAGATTTCACTTTAGCTGAAAAGGGATTTTCTCTCTTGGCTGGATTTTCAAAGTGCAACCATGTGTACAGATTCTTAAACTATAGTACTATTCCTCTTCTCAGGCACAAGCCACTGAAAAGCAGTACTTAAAGATGCTATGAAATGTATTTACTTAAAGGATCTGTCTAGAAGTTGTCATCTCTTTACATTCTTATCTTAAGTTTTGATAAGCTGTATCACAAGTCCAATATATTCTCGTTTCCTTGTGACACTGTGCTTTTATATCCAAGTAAGACTGGTGAGATAGCTGTAAAAAGGTCATCAGGAGGACATAATGGGAAAATATCTTTCTGGCTCTTCTTCTGGATATATAGAACAGTTTTATTTAGTTGAAAAATAAAGATTTAAAATTGTAATACTAGAAAAAAATATCATCTTTTTATGGTTAATAGTGGTATAGTAATATGCTCAAGAGCACAACTTCTTCAACTAGCAGCATTATTAAGTAATGACCTACAAATATTGACATTTTTAAGATATAAAAGGACATTCTTGCACCACAAACTGAAGTTGTGCATTTATCTCCTTTCACTCTTTTCTTCAAATAAAGTGATATCATCCAAACAGCTATCCATTGCAAAGGCTATAAATGCTGCAATAACAAAGTTAATAGGATAATTCCAAGTTGTCATTCTGAAATACTGATTAAAGCAATTGTTAAATTGAAATGGTTATGCCTGTTTATAGGGAATAAATTTGAAGACAATTCTACATAAACACATTAAGAACTGTACTTCAGTGGCATTATAGCCTTCCAAAGATCTGGAAACTGGTAACTAGCAACTGATAGATAAATATAACATTACTCAGACTCACAGAAACAAATTAAAGTGAAATAAAAATGTAAAATCTCATCTCCTCTGAGCCTGTGAAATTTTAGCACATGTCTTGCTTTTGAATAACTGGAACTTGTTCATAAACTTTGCGCAGAAACATATTTTTACAGTCCTGGGGTAAGAAGGGCATGATAAGCAAATANGGAGGACATAATGGGAAAATATCTTTCTGGCTCTTCTTCTGGATATATAGAACAGTTTTATTTAGTTGAAAAATAAAGATTTAAAATTGTAATACTAGAAAAAAATATCATCTTTTTATGGTTAATAGTGGTATAGTAATATGCTCAAGAGCACAACTTCTTCAACTAGCAGCATTATTAAGTAATGACCTACAAATATTGACATTTTTAAGATATAAAAGGACATTCTTGCACCACAAACTGAAGTTGTGCATTTATCTCCTTTCACTCTTTTCTTCAAATAAAGTGATATCATCCAAACAGCTATCCATTGCAAAGGCTATAAATGCTGCAATAACAAAGTTAATAGGATAATTCCAAGTTGTCATTCTGAAATACTGATTAAAGCAATTGTTAAATTGAAATGGTTATGCCTGTTTATAGGGAATAAATTTGAAGACAATTCTACATAAACACATTAAGAACTGTACTTCAGTGGCATTATAGCCTTCCAAAGATCTGGAAACTGGTAACTAGCAACTGATAGATAAATATAACATTACTCAGACTCACAGAAACAAATTAAAGTGAAATAAAAATGTAAAATCTCATCTCCTCTGAGCCTGTGAAATTTTAGCACATGTCTTGCTTTTGAATAACTGGAACTTGTTCATAAACTTTG
>WEIT01014778.1:0-10381 GCA_013389985.1 Dryoscopus gambensis | reverse complement strand
AGTGGAGGTACAGCCACAAGGTTCCCATTTCAGTCCAGCATTTTACAGTTCTGGGGAAATCGTATATATTTATATATATATCGAAATTCTCATATAGGACTCTCTCTAGTTAAGTAATGTAAGAAATGCAATATTCCATCCTTATTCCATATTCAAACATCACAAAAAAGGAAGAAAACCCAAATACCATGCCCCATTTTATTTATCTGTTTTGTTTTGTCTTATTTATTTCTGAATGTGTGTGCAGACCACTATGCTAGACTGAAAATTTAGATAATAATACGAAACAAAAGAATATGTTCCAGAATTCCAAAGATTCTTGAGATGCTACAGAAACACAAAATTCTCATGCTCTTCTAAAAACTGACTGCATCCCCCTTTACTATGATACAGAAGTTCTCAAACCATTTGTGTGTTCAGAAGCCTTTTCCCAGCAACTTATCTCCTCCTATGGCATTTGGCAGAATGATTCTTCAGAATATGAACTGATAATATTGCTCCCCAGAACTACAGTTTTTAAGAAATTCCTCCTGACTGATATTCAATTCTAATAACTTTCCAACTTTTAGTCTGTAGGTGTTACGGGCTTCGCTCCCTTTAGCAAATACTTCAGTTACGTTCAGCAGTCTCATGCAAGCATAGCAGAACTGTTTCTTGATTTTTCAAACCTGGAAAATTTAAATAAAACATCACTCTTGTAAGTTCAGTGCAAAGTCTCAGGAAGAAAAACAAACCAAAAATATGAATAACGTAAAGAATTTGAAGTATGATTCAAGGTGATAATTTTTCAATGTGTCTATTTTCAATTTCTTATAGCATTACATAAACTCACTTTTTTTTTCACTTTCCAATTTTTTATGTTATGAGTAAAACTAAATTTAATGAAATACTTGACTTTAGTTACAGTTTTATGCACTTAAGTTTAAGACAGGGTTGAAAAAAGGTTGTCTTTCTCTTCCTGTGTTTTGGGTTTTTTTCTCAAAGATAGAAAGGCAGATTTTCAACAGTTGTGCTACTAAACTTAGAGATAATATGATATTCTTAGACAACAAATATGGGCCTCTGTACCTGACAAATATTATACATAACAGGAAACTATAAACCCAAGTAAGAAGGATTTCACTGATTAACCACTTGATATGTATTGTCATATTGTCTTGGTTTTTTCGCTTTTTTCTTTGTAACTACTTATTTATTAGTTTCAGTACAGTAACATTTGAAGGGATCAAAATGAATTATGGAAGAAATAATACTGTATGAATTAAATCCAGAAATCCTATTCTATTTTATGCAGATGGAACTCCTATACTAGCACGAGTTTTGTACAGTATCTGCACTTTGTCAGTAGATTTGCCTTATCTGTTGATAATAGCTTTCAGTCAGTATGGAGTTGTTATTGTTCTAGAAGTATGTATTACTCATTAGGATTCTTTGAACTGTTAAACTGCTTTTTATCTCACAGCTTAATTTCAAAATTCTTTAAACATGTTCAGTTATTTATTTTTATCAGCAGGGAAAGTATTTCTTATACAAAATAAAATGTTCTTACAAATATCTATTAATTTCTTTGGAGGATCATGATTGCTCACAGACTTTTGTTCCTTTGATTTTCTCCTTGCACGATTTAATGTATGCTTCTTTCCTTAGTATTAAAACTTATCAGTGAAGTTGGAATCATAAGGATATTTTTCTATATTAAAGCAGCAGCTGCTTTCTACTTTTTGGAGGACTTAAATTCATTTATTGCATTGCCTAATATTTACAAGGTAGTAGCAGCTCTGAGTAATAATCACAAATCAATTGATAACACTGTACAGTAGGTTTTTGAAGGGTGGAAGAGAACTCCATCAAAGAAGGGTGATAAATCAATAAAAGCCTATGGTTGTTTCATTAATTTTTTTAGAAGGTTCTCGCTTCAAATAGCTAGAATATCAATTTTTAACTACAATGACAAATTAATGTAATGTAAATTTATGGGCTCTTCAGTGTCAGATAACAGAGAAAAATAGTGATTTTGGACATCTACAAAGACAATATCACAAGTCTAAAACATATTTACTGTAGCTATACTGAGTGTATTTTATAATCATCATCAGTTTCAGATTGAAACAGGAATGAGTTACATTGTCTGTGATGCAAGAACTGTACCATGGATCATCAGGTGGGTGAGAAAGACAGGTTTTTTCCACACAGGTGGAAAAAAAAACATTTAAAAAGACAATGAAATAATTTTTTTATGGCTGCAGAGAGCAATTTTATAATGACACACTTTAGCCAGTCTAGTTAACTTATGATTGTGGTCACATAGTGAGAGGAACAGTAATAGACAAGCTGAGGACTAGTAGCTAAGTTTTGACCTCCCAGCAAAATCCTGTGCCCATTTCTCAGACTAACAGGAATTCCCTTGATAATATAAGGATATCCCATTCTGAGCCAGTCAGCATAGACTCCTTCTGTAATTAATAAAAATCTGATTGAAGAATCACTAAAGCCTTACGCACCACTGATAAAATTTTTGAATGACCTTCAAAATAAGTCTGAAAAATTATGCCTATTTCCACTTTGGCTCTTAAGAATAACATTAGCATGCACACCTCAAAAGTTAGATGGATCCATCTACCTCATTGTCTGGGCTTTCCTCCAAACTCTACCAGTAGTCTCTTAGGGAGCACAGTACTAAGCCACAGATATTAACAAAAAAATTTCACTGACTTTGGAGATATTGTGAACTTACCACAGCTTCTAATCTTAAACCAACCTCAAATTGAACAGCAAAGTTATATACTCTTTTGTATTACCTATTCCAGTTTAAGTATTAACAACTGTCTTTAGAGGAGGAACTGAATCCAGGTAGGGCTGATGAAAATTTCAGTGGCTGAGAGCTTGGGAGCAAGTCTGACCATTACGAAAATCTTTGGACAAATAGTAAAGAACAACATTTGCCTTCACAATTTTGATAAAATATATTAACTTTCAATGACTAATCAATATAGTCAAAATTTGTTTGATTAGCATCAGATTGCTGTAAATATTAAGTGCAAGTACCTCCGTACCTACAGCCAATATGAATTGCTACTCATGTTATAAATACCAGACCCTATGTCTGGTTTCCATTTGTTTACTATTAATATCCATCAACTGAAGTCCCATGAAGTCATTACTGCCATTTAACTGAAAGTTTCAAATGTTGTCTGAGACTTGATATAAGATATGAAGAATTAAAACAGATCATTTTTGAATCTGAAGCACTTCTAAATTAAAATATTGTAATATTGTTGAATTTATACATGTTGACAATTTTACTATTCTCTAGTTATCGATACAAAGAGATATATGTGTTAGGTACAGAAATAGGAGGTGGAGTTTTAGCGTTGTTTATTCTACACCATTCACCTCACTGTGGGCTTGAAGGGAACATTTTTTGGCAGGGAAAATCGAGGCGCCAGAAGCCGAACTGTTTTCTTGCCCCAGTTGTGGAAGGGAGTGGTTTTGTCCCCTCTAAGAACCATGGGTAGAAATGGAGGGGCCCTCTTCTCTTGCCCAGCTCTTGGGTATCTACTACCTGGAGCACCTTGGGGAGACACAGCCTGCCAGCGCTGCCACCACCACTGCCACAGCAGAGAGAAAACCTCTCTGGGACCCCACCGCAGCTGTGGTCCAGCCCAGGAGTTTGGCAACTGCCAATTTTGTTTCTTCAGTTGTTCTGGGGTGGGGGCAGTAAAACCATGCCTTTGTTGGTTAAACCATTCCCTCTTTTGTACAGTCTTTTACTATTATGATTGTTTTTATTGCAAGTAAATTGTGATTCATTGTATAACCTCTCAGTATTTTTACCTCCACTGTCAAGAACAGGGAGGCTTAAGGGGACTTGGTCTCCCTGCTGAGTCTTTAAAAACCAGCACAACACATTAGCATAAAAATGTCAGTTTCCCCTATTACAGACCTTTAGAATTTTAAGTAACACAAAAAAATTGCTTAACTTTGCTAATTATGTGATAAATTTAGTCACAGGTAAACTTCCTGCTTTGCAGAAAAGACATGGTTTATACATTTAATTGTTAAGTAGTGTCTCTCCTTAACTTGCTCAATTAGGAAGTCTTGAATCTTCAGATATTTTGCAGAAAATATGGATAAGTGTTCCATTGTCTCAAGAACAGCTTATTGTTGCTAGGAGATTTCTCTTTTTTTTTCTCTGAATTTCAAAAGGTTTGTTCAAATACATTAATGTGTCAATTATAACACATTTGAGAAGGGCAAGAGAAAAAATATATTAAAGAAAGAAATATTTTGTAAAATAAAGTACAGATCTTTCACTGATACATTAAAAAATATTTCACATTTTTAGTTATGGACTTTTTGAAAGAAGGAGCACTTTGTGAAATCTAGATGTCATGGTGTCCTTTATGATAGGCCTGCAAAAAGAGAGTTGACTATGAAGCATCCTAGGAGTCCTCAAAGCCCTGCATGCTTTGTTCTACTCACATTCTAAAAAATTAGATGTTTTTGTTTCATGCTGAACCACAAATCAAGGGGTAAGCAGGTGAGTGACCCCACACAGCAAAACAAAGCACAACACACAAATTTTACATCAAACTGAAAATTGCACTTTCATAGTAAATGTAGGCATGTTGTGTCTTCTTTGTTTTAGATTGCAATCAAGTAGTGATCTATTTTGCTATATTATTTTAATTTTTATTATTATTTTTTAATTGACTCAGCTGATTTCTACCCTGGCTTCTGAGTAGTTAGAGTTCTCTGAAACTGTGTTTTTCCGGTAAATTTAGTATTTTTCTTAAACAGATCTGCGATCTTTGATATTATTAGTCTTATCTTATAGGTGGAGATACCTGGAGAAGTGGCTTGCCCTGAATGAGTCAGCATTTCCCAGCAGACCAGGGAAACCAGGAAAATCTCCTGGGGTGTTGTTAAGAGCTGTACCAGGGCTCTGCCTGTACATTGCCTTTCTACTACAGCAGATCAGAGCAAGGTGGCTTACCAATACTAAGCAGATAAATAAATTAAATCCATTCAGATATTCTGAGGTAATCTCCCTGACAGAAATCTTGAAAACATTCCAAGTTAAAATAAAAAGATTAGCTTTGGTTCTTGGATTTTGATTCGCATATTAGTAACCCTCAGGTTTCATATTTAAAAGATGAAAAAATAACTTCCACATGATCTAGAAGCTAGATTTGGGGGAAATAAGGTTTATTTTGCTTCCAGTCCTTTGCAAGGGCCTTATTTCCTTGGCCTTGTTTCATTTGATTAGATTGTTTGCTTTTGATTTGTACATAATATACAAAAGCTCTTATCTCAAGCTTTAGGCTTTAGCCTTGCCATATAGTTAACAAGTATAACTAGTTAACAAGTAATCATGTATTAATTATAACACCAGCAATTTAATTTTTACTCCTACAACAAAAGATAACCAAATAAGAAAATGAATGCAACTTTTCCCATCCTACAAAGATAGTTTCTTCTCAAAATTCTGTCTCACCAAAGACATAGAGGAAAAAAGGTTAATTTACAACAGATTTTTATTCCAAGTTAAGAAGTATGTTCAGAACAAATCATGGGACTTCATGCATATTACTAAATTTTATTAAATTAAGAGAGATCTGTTCAAAGACTTCTTATCACTTCTGAAAGTTGTTCACTTCTTATCACTTTTGAAAGACACTCAGGGTCCTATATTAAAAATTATTCTATACTGGTCCAGATATGAGCAGAGCCAGAAATGTTACAGACTAAGCTAAAAAAGTGTCTTCCAGGCCTTATAACAAGACAAAACAGATAAGAGGAATAAAGCATTAGAAGGATAGATATAAGTCTGGCAAAGGAGGCAAGAAAAGACCTAGAGACTTCACCAGTGAAGCACTCCAATGTACACACACAGCTTTGTATGAAGGGAGGAGGATGTAAGAATAAATTTACAGGTAAAAATGCCAGAGCAAATTCAACTACTGTCTTGGGGTGACTTTATGATGTGTATCCCCTATCACCAGCTCTATGCCTAGACATGAATCCTGTGCCTTTTCTGTAGCTTTAACGCAGACCCAAGAGGGAGGTGAGGGGAGGAAGCCGGTGGAATTCCTTTGGCGCTAATAAATTTACAGGTAAAAATGCCAGAGCGAATTCAACTACTGTCTTGGGGTGACTTTATGATGTGTATCCCCTATCACCAGCNTGGACTGTTCAGAACACCAGAACATACCGGGAGACCCTACACCTCAGCCCGGAGGGGCCAGTGCCGACCCCCAGCTGCGGAGAGGAGAAAGCCACACCTGCAAAGGGCTCTGAAATCTACCCGGGTTCTCTCCACAGAGAGAGGTTCTATTATTTAACATCATTCTTTTTTTTCTGCTTGTTAAATAAATAACTTTTTTTCTTTTTTCACTTTTCTCTGAGGAATTTTCTTTCCGAACCCGGTGGGGGAGGGGCGGCTGTAACCTGCCTTCTTTGGTGGTGACGTTCCTTTCCCTTGGTTTGTGTCAAACCAGGACGACTACTCACAGAATTCTTGGGATGTTGTCAGGTGGTTCCTGTAGCCAAAATAACAACTACCAAACTTCTTCCTGTAAATAATTTTTTAAAATGCAGGTTGAAGTAAACCGCAAACTTCCGTGGTACTTATTGGCACCCCAGGCAACACCAGTTTCATTTGAAATGTAACATTTTGAGGCAATACTTGCCAAAAATCCCAGGCACCATCTGGTATCCGAAGACTCTGTTACAAGGGGGACTAGATGACACTATTAGATTGCTAAGTAAATTCAAAACAAACACCAGGATGTGGTTCTAAGTGCAAAAGTTAACCGAGATATGAAAGGATATTATGAAAGGATGTTAAAAGTTACATAAGCTCAAGTCAAGGCCTGAATTTATCATGTACGAGGGGTAATAAACGGACAAAAAGTATATTTAACTCTGGTAGTTCTTGAGATCAGAGTGCTTGGAGGTTAGAAGGGTTCCATCAGAGAAAGTATCATATATTCTTGTCCAGGTCTTATATTCTGACCCTTTTGCATTTACACATGATTTTGACAACTTTCAGAAACAATACAGCTATAGATAGGCCTTTGATTTGTTGCAGCATGGTCACTCTACCTTTTTTATACTTCAAGCCTAGTACAGGAATTAAGAGTAACAAGAAACTTTCAGAATAACAAACTGCAACTGAAAATAAGAAAAAAAATAGTCTTTCACTTCAGATGGGTGAAATGGGAAAATCATGACATCAAAGATTTTGTGAAGTTGTATTTTCATCCTGAAAATACTGGAATAAATGTTTAATGCTTTGATGTTCTAGGTTTACTTTTTATCAAAGTTAATTCAGAATTCTGTACTGAACTTGTTATTGTCTTCATCATTTTTTTGCCCACAAAACCATACAGATTGGTATAAAAAAGTTGTGGTTTGGGGAATTTTCTTCAGAATAATATTATTTTTGATTTTGTCAATATCACCGTGCAACTCACCTACAAAAAGGTAGCAAAGGCTCCTATGGAAAGTCACAGAAAGAAATGTGTTTTGGTCTACACTTTGTCAGAAATGTTTTCATCATACTGATGAAACTAGTAATTCAGTAATGTAGGCTAGAAGAAAAGAAGCTATATATTATATGTGGAGATATATAGATAGAGATATAGATATAGATATAAAAATACAAGTTGCTCCTAACTGTGAAGATTTCAGCCAGAATGAGGTGCCTTTGTACTTTAGTGTTCTAGCAGAAATTGATGTTAAGAATAATTACCTGCATTTCCCAGTTTGATTACAAACAGTGAACTCAAGTGAAATTTCCTCTTCTTTTCCTCCAGAAAGATTTCTGAACATGATAATATCTATTACTGATGTCTTTAAAAGACCCAGATCAAGTCTTCTGAAATGCTTAGATTCAAGAATTTCTTACTTTTTCATTCATTATAAAATGCTCCCTGTATACAAGGAAACACTTTTCCAGTGGGGAAGAGCCTGGATGCCTGTCACAGAATATCCAGAGAGATGAAATTAATTATAGCAGAAAAGTATTCTGCCATTGGAGTCCTGCTGAATGTAGGCAAGAGATTTCTGAGAACAACTTTCCCTAAAATAAGAATTTTTAATTTAATTTTAATTTAATGCCTCCAATTAAATTTTGTTTTGCAAGGCAGAAGCTTTTCGTAGTATTCCAGCATCTCCCTATATTTCCCTCGCTACCTGCAATAAATAAACCACAAATCCTACAGTAGTACCTGCAGCACATAAAGATGCTTTTCCAGTCATGCTCTTAATTCCCTTCCCCGAGTTCAAACTGGAAACCAAATAAATAAATAAATTTTTAAGGAATGTAAGGAAGGAATGTACATGGAGAGATTATTCCAGCTCTATACACAGAGAAGGATTTCACCAAATATAATGAAATCTGTCAGAACTTTAGAAAAATAAAACTGTTAATCTTTGCATTTGTAAAACAAGATAATTAACAAGTGTACAAAAACCAGCTGACATACCTGGAAAGAACAATTGTTTTCTTTGTTCTTTGTAAGTGAGTTGGGGGAGATTTCTTCTAAGCCTCTTTGCCTCATTAGGCATATTGAAATTAATTTTCAACTTTTTTTCTCTCACATTTCCTGATTATATACCAACACCTGTTTAACATGGACTTCTTATGTCAAATTAATTTCAGTGTTTATTTTGCATTTGCAATTGCCGTTTGTATAAAATGCATCCTTACGCTAAAAATTCAACTTTGCTCTATAATTTTTATGCAGTTACTCCCACTGAATTGATTTTTTAATCAAATGCCTTTAAGAGCTATTGTAAAGTTTACATGGAAAGAAAAAAAGGAGGTCAAGATATATTCCATTTCCTAATTTCATTTCAATGCCTTATTTTTTCTATATTCTGTATTTTATTCATGGAATTGAATAACTAAAAGAGTTGAATTGAATAACTAAAATATTGCCTTGATTTGTAGCTGCACTGAAGTTGCTGTTCAGAGGTCACTGAGTACCCACTTCTACAATGAGGATGGTGAAACTGTAGCCAGTAGCTGAGATGAGTTTGTTTTGGGAATTAACGCCATAAACGTTCCCACACATTTTTTTTTTTCAAGGTCAAATGAAGAACTAGAGAAATTCATAAGCATTTTTACTATTAGCAGTTCTGGATGTTTTTGCTTGAATCTTTCAAGACGCTGATACCCAATAGTACAATATCATAAAATGTCTTCATATGTGTCAGTCTTTCTCTGAATGGTGAGAGCTTGGTGAAGCTGTGTGAGCTATGACTGAGCATGCAAATCTTTTTATCTTTCTTCAGTGCTAGTTTGTCTCTCAGTAGAACTTTCAACTCCTGGTCAAAATAGAAGCACAAAACCAGAGCTATTTTCTATTCCCCACACAACCCACTGAATCTTCTCTTCCATTCATCCCATACAGAGGAATTAGGCCATCAGAGTTCTGACTGTGTCTGACTCTATGTGGTGGGCAGAGGTGTGGTTGACAAAATTGTATTGACATGGGGCACTGAGCAGCTCATTGCCGAAGGAGAGGATTGTGAGAGGACTTGTGCCACAGACCTGAAGAAAATGGAGGTGCGGGAGGCAGGAGACAGAAACCCCCCAAAACCTAGCAGACCAGGAGAGTGTCTATAGCAAGAGTAAAGTCACCTGATGTCTTTATCTAATCCTCTGTGGCTTAAAACAGCCCTAGGACACACAGGTAAAATTCAGAAATAAAGAGAAATTACACAATAATTCAGTAGCTGAATAATGTAAGTCCCTGAAAGACAGCCTCTTGAGTCTGGGTGTATGAATCATGTAACTTAAACTCTTTGATTTGCCTGCATCTTTCACAGTTTTAATCCACTAGCTATTTTCATGGTTTCATATACTACAGTGGTAGGAACTTTATAAATGCAAAATATTCATGATGAAATAAAATGACACTCTGACTCTGAAAGTAGAACAGTAGTGATAGGAGTTCTTTAGAAAAACTGTATTTGATCATTCTTCCCTTCCCAATAATTCAAAACAGTTTCACCTTCTCCCTTCAAAATGAGTGTTCATCACAAATCTTTTTGCCTGGTTGCATTACTTCTGAGTGCTCTGTTTTGGTCAGGATTCAAAATGGAGTAAAATAGGGAAATGAGGGATTAAATCTTTATATGGTACCCATCATGAGAATGAACTTTATTTCTGCCATATTTGTTTAACAGCTACCTTTTAAAATCTTATTTTCTCTCCCAGTTTTAACCGTTGGAATCTATTTACGTTTAGAAGGCAAAGTGGGAATATGTCAAGATCTGTCAGGAATAACGCAATCAATTCTCTTTCAGAAAAGCATGAACACTGCCACTCCTCTGCAGGAATTTGGCAGGGACTGGCTCGCTGGAAAGT
>WEIT01014777.1:12052-35187 GCA_013389985.1 Dryoscopus gambensis | reverse complement strand
ATACAACCTACATCAAATTAGTGTACACTTAAAAATCTCTTGTTGACACGACATTTGTAAATATAAACAGAAATTAACTACAGAAAAAAATGATCTAAATATTTATTTACCTATACAGAGAAGGAAAAATACTAAGAGGCTAACAAAACCCTTACACTGTCTGAGAAAACTCAAAATGGGCCAGAAGGGCTTTTTCTGGCCAGTTTTCCGTTCCTCAAGACCTGAAGAGATGAGTCACACCAATTGGTATCAGAAATTGCTGTTAAGAGCACATTTAGTCAAAATGCAATAGCAAAATAAAGCCAATAGTTCTGAAATATGATAATAGGCAAGGTCTAGGAACAGACGGTTATAACAAAGATCTAAATTAGGCTAATGATGTCAAATGTACAAACTTTTTTCTTGCATCAAAACATGATCACCAGAGCTCCTGCATTAAAGCTCTAGTATGAATAGGCAAACATTTATTCAACTACTACATTTCCTTTTAAGTAAATAAAACAAGATTTACTGTTTTCATGTTTCTATATCATATTTATATTCCTATCACTGTCATAGATATAATGAATTAGATGATATCAGAAAATATGTTTAGGAAACAATCCAATAAGTCAGTTACAGCCTATGGCAACATTTTCATTTGCTTCACTGAACTCAAGCCCCAAGAGGATTAAAAATAAACAAATGAGGAAAAAAGCAAGTAAACTAGAAATAGCATGAGTATGCTTATATTTTTATATCACTGTGGAAAGGGGGAAGACCACAGAGGGTGAATCGTGAGAAGATTCTTCTGCCTTCAGCTATGTGACAGTAATACTAACAACACACACAAAATAAAATTCAATACAGATTGACTGCAGTATTGAAAGAGTCAGTAGAACTGATTCATTTAATCCCAACAGTTAGCATGTCAAGATTACAAAGACATTATCTTTAATCTGTCATAACCTTAAAGATGTACATGAGAATAAGAAGACGACTGCACAAATACACCATTCAGTCTTCTTGAAATGTACCTTCTTGGAAAAGTAACTAGTGCCTAGAGTACAGATTCAAGTGTCATCTGACTATATCATCGCATTCTATGGTTCTTCAACACACTAATTTAGAACCTCATTAAATAAGTAACCACTCCCTTCTTGTTTTAAAGGCTCAGTAAATATTAGCTTATCATTCTCTGACATTCAGTATTCCCTGAGGACCTCTAGGGTGTTAGTAACAATAAATGACACACATTCAATTAACAGCCAACCTGTAAGAGCAGCAAGTAGTCAACAGCATGGCAAAGTCCTCTTAAACAGTTTTTCTCTACTGTGCTCTTGAACGAAAAGGAATTTATAGCACAAAATCATTGACTAGCTCCTATTTAAATTTTTTCCTAAGAAATAATAGAGCTCAAGGAAGGTGTTGGATTGGCCCCTTCAGTCTAGGGTTCCCTATTTATTTCCAAAATAAGCATTTATCCACAAAAGGCTAAGAGCAACAGTTCAAACCTCTTTACAACAATAAACAAAGAAGTTATGTCAATGCATATTCAAGTACCTCTACAATGCAAATACTCCCTTCAAATCCCAGAAGTGTTTGCTGCCATGCTTGCCATAAAAGATTTTGCTCAACAGTTTTACCTGAGAGGATATGCTGAATAAAATCTGTATAAGAATTAATGAAAGTTAAATAATGGTTCAGTAGAACTGTAGTTATAAAAATAAATAAGTAATCAGTGACCATTTTTTAGAAAGGTTGCGTTCCATACAATTACACCCCTTAACGCTGGGGTCAGAGAACAGTACGATAGCACAAAGGCCTTGTTCCTTTGCCTCTCTACTAAGACAACCAGGCCACCAGCTTGCAGGGCAGAATTTCCAGCTAAAATTCCATCAGTTTGGAAAGTTCACACACTTGCCTTAAATACTTCAAAGTGAATGTCGACATCCTATTCTAAATATCAATATGCTATTGAAGGTTGGTGTTAAAAACCCTCTCCTTTCAGGCAAGAAAATGTCTTTGGCCGTTAATGTATAGCAACCAAAACAGCAGTAAAAAAAAAAATTACCGTATTCTAAGTGCAATATACAGTAAGATGTTTGGGAAGGTGTTTTTGAAAGAAGCAAAGATGGAATTTAACCTTACATGAAAGGCATGACCATTTCTTGCCTCTATTTTTCAGTGTCAACGATTCAGTATAAACTGCTGACATGCTGTTCCTAAAGGCCTACATAATGAGTAAATAGGGGAAAAAAACAAACAATATCTATGAAATAAACTGAAAAGTCAGTAAGTTGAAGTAAATTGAAAGTCAAACAGAACAAATAATGATAGCCATCTCTGAAAATGACTACTCACCAGGGCAACCAGAAACGTGTAGGGAAACCCCACCAATGACAACTCTTTGAGTAAAGTCCTTTAGGATAAAGTTTTGAGAAAGCAGTGCCAAACCATAGTATCATAGTTGCAAGAAAGAAAACTAAACCCAAAATTCAATTAGATGCAAGCACATAGTTCTGAAGCTATGAATTTCCATTCATGTACAGTCTTCAGCCACTAACTGAAAATCCACTTTCCAAAAAACCACATGTATCTATCCCTTCCCTCACTCTCTTCTAGAACATCAATGCCATTATCCAAGCACAGCTACACCCATCCCTCAGTCATGTCCCATCCTACTGGCAAGAATTTTAGGACAAACAAAATAAAAACAAACACAAGGCTAAATACTGAAATACTTTGACTGCCATAAAAACACATAACTGTCCAAGCTGATGTCTGTCCATCCACTCCTAACTACTCATGCAACTTTTTTCACTGAAAAACAGAAAATTATCATAACTTCTTGACATTTGACATAGTTCTATTTGATGCAGCTGGGCCAATCTGCATAGCACACTTCATTCAGTTTTCCATTTGCAAGACTCAACAGTGACAACAATGTTTGCCACCATCGATGAAGTTTTTGAAACCGAGTGTAACAAGACAATTCAGAATTGCCACAATGCTTAAAAATCTGGTATCCTAAAAAATCCTAAGGTAAGCAGGACACTACTCTTTATGCCAGCCTACGTTTTAGCTCCTGCAAACTCTCATACCAACTTGAGCATTCATTCTTTCATTTTCATCATCCATTGTTAAAAGAAGGAAAAAGTAGGATGTTTCTCCTAGCATACTTTAGTTCCAGCTACAACAGATAGCAAATAAACAGAACCTCGGCACACCTATTTTTCAGAACCTCCCTTCCCATGAATAGTTCCAAGATTTGCTTCCAGAGGACCAAAACATTTTTCAACAGTAGCAAATCATAGTATTCTACCTCAAATCAGCATCCTTGTATATTTCAGTATTAATCTGTGCACAAAATCAGTAGAAATACTTGGATCATAACATCTTTTTTTTTCCCAATCCATACTAGTAATGTTGGTTTATTCTAATGGAAAATCATTTTGGCTCAGGAAGAGTGGGTTGATTTAAAACTCAGACACATAAGGCTGCTGTGTGTATATGTGTCCTTTCTATACTCAAAATCAAAGAGCCAACTGCTATTAATAATTGCTGTTTATTTTCATCCACACTGTCCCCACTTCTGATTGCTTTTTAGATTGTTTTCTTTGTTTGCTTAGTTCATTAAAATCATTCTCTATTATCTTCTGACTAATGAGTCTTGCTTCCCTCAATTTTTCTTTTCCAGTTTACCATTACCTTACCATCTCTATTTTACTCTAAGAGTTTTACAGATTCTACTCTGTCTCACTTCTCTTATGCTTTCTTCCATTTTTGCTCTTCTCTGCTTGAGTTTGCTCCAGCAGCACTTATTGCTACCGTTAAAATTCTAAGCCTCCAATTACCCATTCAATCACATCAAAATGAATAGAAGCACAGCATCCCTCCCCTGCCTCACGGATAGAGCAATTCCCAGCTAGTTTAAGTACAAACATTACCCTTAGCTTGAACTGACACTGATTTGTTTTTAAGCTGCTACCAATCCTTGCACAGAACCCAAGTCACATTGCTTCTAAGCAATGGATGAGGAAAACAGAAAGTGAGTTTCCACCTGACCCACACAACAACTTTTTTTTTTTAAAAGAGGGGGCAAAAGACAGAAGTCAAATGTGAACACCTCATACAAAACACAAGATACAGTATTTCAGATATATCCCATCATTTTCTACACTCCTCCTGTCTCATGATTCCAGAGTGACAGAGGAAGAGAAAAAGCAACACCTTGCACAGTAAAAGAGATGTTAAGTATGCACGTGTGTAAAGAGCAGCTGTGAACCATATGTGAGAGCCAGGCAATTTGGAGCTGAAACACATAGACATACACGTTTTAACAAGTAAGCAGAACGAGTAGCCAACAAAAGAGAGGAACCTCAACAATTTAGTCTTCTGAGGTGCTTTAAATAGCACGAGGTACATTTTATCCTTCCATTCCATGACCCAATTGCTTCTTTATTTTTACAAGACCTTACAATAAATTTGTTACATCATGTGTGTGCTGCCAGGCCATTGGGATGGCGGGAAGGAGCCTCTATCACAGCATCATCTAGGGGGGACCGGAGGAAAAGCAGCCCACCAGAGTACTGCTGCTGTTCATGCCCAATAACCTGCCCTGGAAGCGTGAGATTCCTAGAGTCAGCAGGAGATGCAGTGAGTGGCAGCTCTTGTGAGAGAGGTAGGAACCAGCAGGAATATACATCAAAACTCAAGAATGCTTGAAAAATCTGTGTTTGGCGAGAGGGCTTGCCACAAGCTGTTCAACAGCAGTAGTGAAAGGATTTTTCAGTTTAAATGGAAAGCTCCTGGGAAATGCTACCAGTGAAGCAGCACTTCAGCTGTCAATCCTGTGCATTTATTATGCTCTCATCACACAGCTGGTTGGAATTGCCCATCTACTGACTCAGATGAACACAACACCACTTCAGACTGGGTTTAGAATCGCTGGAGACAAAAAAAAAGTTTTGGTTTTTTATACAGCTCTGAATAAGTAAGTGAGCAAAACCACTTGTACTCTCATGGAGAGCTTATTCCTATTAATTTAAGGCAGTTCATTTAAACCAGCTCTAAGAACATTTCCACTTTTCATATGAACTGTGAGGCAGGCAGAATTTCTTCTCCCCATACTTTCAAAAGTTAACGACAGAGGAAAAAACTGTATACTTCAAGCACACAATACATTTACTATTTTCAGGTGTATCTCACAAAATTATTCAGGCTACATATGACAATAGATATGTTCAAGTGTATAGTTAAAATCAGTGACTACCTTAATGGTTAAGAATGCAGCCTCACTTTTGCCTTCTTTGGTCTCTCCTTGTCAAAATTTCTCTTTTACAAAGAGAAATTTGTTAGATTATTGTTTGTTTTGATTATTGTCTGATTATTGTTGCTAAATAAACTTTTATAAACAGGATTTCATTACGGCGATTATAGATAGGGGGAAAACCCCAAAATCATAAAAGTTACAAGCGAAAACTAAATGGACCCAGCAGTGCCTTTCCAAACTCTGGAATAGTAACTCCACTAGATGCAAACTGTTCTATCCAGCTCGGGAGGTTGGTAGCTCCGTATCCGAAACGAAGGGCGCCTGCAGACTCAGCTAAGCGACTTTCCCTGTTCGTCCTTTCGAGGGGAGCCGCGAATCCACGTGCTCCGCCTCGGCCCCCGCCCTGCACGCCCGGGGCCCTGCAGCCACCGAGAACGACCCTGGGCTATTCCAGCGACTCCAGCCCAGCAACTCCTGCCTCCAGCGCGCGCTCAGCAGCGCACGGGGATCAGCGGGAAACTCCGTCAGCACCACAGGAATTACGTTATTCGCCGCTCCTTTTCTTACGGCTCAGGAAAACTGGATTACAGTCGTGTATGTCTGTTTGTTGACGATGCCTCCTCGGGTGTGGAAGCCCCGTCAGAGGGCTTGGCTGCCGGGCACGGCGCGGATAGCGGCGGGAAGAGCCCGCGTCTCCCGTGCAGGGCCTGGAGCCGAGGGGGAGTAGCCAGCCGGGTACCGCGACAGCGGCTGCGCGACAGACTGGAAGCCGCCGCGGGCTGCTCCTTCCTCAGCAGCAGCGATGGGCAGCGTGAGGGGGAAGGCCAGGAAGGGGCTCGGGCACCGCGGCGAGGGAGAGGAGCTGCCGGCGGGGCCAGCACTGACCTTGCCAGTGGTGCCGTCCCCCAGCACCACCAGCTTGAGCTGGCGGTCTGGACTCTCCTCCTCCTCCGAGTCTGACATGATCTCTAAGGCCCCGGCGAGGAAGAAGAGGNTACGGCCCGGCCGCCCCCGCTGGAGGGACGGGGCCGCCCCGTATGGGGCTGTCCGGGCAGGCAGAGGGGCGTCGCTGTGGCAACTAACTATGGCCCCTAAATAAATAGTTATGGCAGCTAAATCATAGAGTCACTGAATGTTTTGGATTGGAAGAGACCTTAAAGATCATCTCGTTCCAGATCCCCTGCCATGGACAGGTTTATCTTCTACTATCCCAGGTTGCTCAAAGCCCTATCCNAGGGGCCAGCGCCGCCATCTTCGGCGCCCCCGCCGTCGCTATGGCCCGCACGGGGCGAAACCAACGACGGCGCTGAGGGAAGGGGGGGAAAGCGGTAGATTGCGGGCGGGAGCTACAGCGACAAGTCCAGCAGCTGCTGCGGGACACACCTACTTCGGCCCCCTCAGGGTCAGGAGATGGTTCAGCCNCCGCTGGAGGGACGGGGCCGCCCCGTATGGGGCTGTCCGGGCAGGCAGAGGGGCGTCGCTGTGGCAACTAACTATGGCCCCTAAATAAATAGTTATGGCAGCTAAATCATAGAGTCACTGAATGTTTTGGATTGGAAGAGACCTTAAAGATCATCTCGTTCCAGATCCCCTGCCATGGACAGGTTTATCTTCTACTATCCCAGGTTGCTCAAAGCCCTATCCACCCTGGTCTTGAATACTGCCAAGAAAGGGGCAGCCACAGCTTCTCTGGGGAGCCTGTGCCAGTGCCTCAACCACCCTCACAGTGAAGAATTTCTCTTGATACCTCATCTAACCCTTCATTCTTTCAGTTTAAAGCCATTCCCCCTTGTTCTATCCATACATGCACTTGTATGAAATCCCTTTCTGCCTCTCATACCCTCTTTAGGTACTGAAAGGCCACAGTAAGGTCACCCTGTAGCCTTCTTTTCTGCAGACTGAACAATCCCAGTTCTAGGGACTCCACCACTTCTTACACAATCTGAGAACTCTTCTATCCATACAGGCAATCAGTAAGAAAACTTGTCAAGACGGCCCTAGCTGAATTTTAGACCGTTACTTTATCACACACCGTGGCCAGGAAGAACAGGCGATAGCCTCCTCTTTTGCATCAGCCTTCCCCATGTTTGAAAACTGCCAGTGTCCCTTCGGCCTGTCATCTTTCCCATAGACTAAACAACTCCTCTTCAGTCAGTCTTTCCCTGGGTTGTCTTTTCTAGACTTTTTGTTGCTTTCCTTTGGCCCCTCTCCACTTTCTTGCAGTACTGTGCCAAAAACTGGATACAGTATTTCTGTTGAGGCCCTGGGAATACTGAGTGGAGTGGAAGTATTACTTCATGTGTCTTACATACGAGACTCCTGTTTATATATCCCAGTATGATGTTTGTTTTCTTGACGGTATGACATTGCTGACTCATACCAATCCTGATTTCCTAAAAAAGCCTCTGAATCTTCTCCTGTTATTGGCATTTCATACATGTTGAAGCTTTATTTCTGTTTAACTGAAGTGCTTTCTGCTTTTCCCCATTGAATTTAATCCTATGTTTCAGGCTACTTCCATCATTTGTCAATATAATTTTATTTATAATGTTGTCCTCCAAAATGCATGCCAGCCATCCCAGTTTGCTTATCTGGAACTCTTAAGATCCATACTCTCAATTCAAAAGTCAGTAATAATGATATCCAATAGTACCAAATCTCTTCAAGCCTCTATTTGACGTACTTTTCCAGTATAAGTGACAAAAATACTTTGGGCATCACTTATATGACAATTTGAATGGAGACAGCTGGAACTCTTTAAAATATAGATGTATTTTAATGGATTCAATAACAAGCTAAGAATTTTTTAGAACAACTTTGTATAATGCCTGCATAGAAATCAAACCGGTTTCAGTCTCTTTCAGGTTTTCTTTATGAAATGTGTGTCTGAAATTTCCAATATTACAAGTACACTGTTTTACTCAGTCCTCAGCAGGATCAAGAAGGTTACTTATTAATCATGTATTCATGTGTTTGCACAATTGAGGGTAAATGCTTTCCCAATGACATTCTGAAAAAAAAAAAGGGGTGGGAGGGGTGGAGATACACCATTAAAGTACTTTAAATTGTAATGGAAAACAAGACATACACCTTTGTCATTCCATAATTTGAATCAAATTAAACATGTCATTCATTAACTGTTTTCCACTTCAGATCATCTTTTAGCCTAATTGTACTGCAAGTTCTCTTAACTTGGCACTTCAGCAAGATCAGCATCGGGGCTGAGCTGAACAGCATTTCTTGGAAGAAAGAGCAATAGGGACAAATGTGGAATTTTTCTTAATGATTTCTGACATAGTGAACAGTTGTACAATTGGCATTAGACACTTAAAAGCTTCACTTCTCACTCCAGGGCAGACACTTGATTGATAAACCACTGTAGGTGGAACTGCTCATATTTCCAAAATTCTGCCTCAGCCACATTAATAAAAAAAAAAGAAGATTAATTTAAAGCTTACTGATGATTTTGAGGAGAAGCAGGTTCTATTTAAACCACAAGATGAGAAGCTGTGTGTGGAAAAGCAGGATGAGAAGAGAGAGGATAATGAGGATAAGAGAGCAAGGTGCTCCAGATGTCCAGACTATGCATATTTTCATTTGAAATACCACAAAGAAGTGCATGTGTTATAATACACATCCCAAAATTTAATCTACTTCTTAAATTGCATTAATTTTTCCTTCTCAAATCACCCAAGCTTATTAAAAGTTAGCATCATCATCTAAATGACTGAGCGATATAGGAATAGCTGTTTCATCTTCATGGACTTAAATTTGTCTTGAGCCTCTTTATCTGATCTATTTAAATAAGCAATTTGATATTAGAGCATGATTTTGGAAATACAATGAATACTTGGTATGGATAAACATGCATGCTTGCTGTTGGCTACCAAGAAAAATGAATGGAAACTACCCCAGGAGGTAGTAAAGCAATTGGACAACTCGGCCCCCCAAAACCCCCTTGCTTAACTCTATGAATGACAGGGATGTACTAAAATCCTTTTTTATTATACGAAAGATCAGTGTACAAGAAAAAAGCTGCCTGGTGGAGTTAATGCTTTAACAATAATACTACCAAAGAGTGTTGTTTACCATTATTTAACTTTACTAGCATAACAGGCCAAACAATCTGACTGCAAATCTTTACATATCTTGCTTGCGATGTTCAGCAAGTTCCTTAACAGTGTGGTGTGGTAATTTTACATAGAGTGGTACAAATTTTTGCTACCAACACATTTGCTCCAGTAGGCTTTCAAATTGAACTAGTTTTGTCATTCCCATCTTTACTAAATATGGATAGCATTTTATAATGAAAGGAAGCTAGTCTTGAACTGTTTGCTACTTCACAGTTAAAAGAAAGAAATGAAGTGTGTTGAAAAACACTGGAATTAATAAACAGAGCACTGCAGTAAAAAAAATCATTGACGGCAGTATAGAAATAATTTGAAACTTATACATTTTTTAAATACTAAGAAAAAAAATCCTTGAGCAGTTACTTTGAATAGAGTTTTCACTGAAAAGTGCCTGGGTCACCCAATGACACAGAAAATAAATATATACTGTTACATAAATATATATTGTTCATTTGACATTCTCTCTGTATTTTCATATTTGCTCTTTTGGGTTTTTTATTATACTTTCTATATACTTTATATTATTTGTTTATGATGAAAATTCACTGCTAATCCACTGGTAATTGAGAATATTATGAATAATAACTGAGATGAGAGCAATTTTAAAAGTTCTGTGTTTCATTAAGGCTACAAACAAGAAAGTACTTGTATCCTCATTCTCTGTCAAGTTTTGGCCTATTACTTTACCTCACCATTTTCTACTGAGTTAAATCGACTTCTTAATGTGTGAAACAAATGGTATAAATAGTTTTATATATCTGTACTTCAAAAAAAGTGAGGGAAGAGCTACATGACTTCATTTCAATAGTTCCTGATCAGTGGAGCTGTAGCCATTTGAAAACACCTCTCAGGAGTCTGTGGAAGGTTGCTGAGAAAAGTAAACCCAGAAGACTTAGATTTAACCTACACAGACTTTCACTGTCAGACTTGGAAGAGTCTGTAAGATCAATTGTTGCTGCTGTTCTATGCCATTACTATATCTTCCACCTTTATCAGCTGGACGGTGAGTTTAATAAATGTTTTTACTTGGTTTGGTTCTTCAGGGTATCACTGAAGTTGTTTCAGTTCAGTTTTAGTTGCAAAGTCTCGACTAAGTGGAGTTACTAGAACTGCTGAATGAGTTTTGGGGAGAGAGAGGTAATAGAGTGTGACAAGAGGAGCCAGAGATGTTTAGGAGAGGAGACAGGCAGTGGTGGAGAACCCACATCTTTTATGTAGGTGAGGAAGGAGGGCTGGAAGGGGAAATCTGTGGGGATTTCTGAGGGTCAGAGACAAATGTGGGAGTTTTTAGTATTCACTCTTCTCAGTCCACACCTTCTGTGCAACATCTTCCTCCATCTCGGGAGACAGAGCCAGGTACTCAACTCACTCCTTATCTGGGTCAAAAGGAACTTTCCTTCCTGGCACCTGTGAATTTTTGTGCTGCTCCTGGATGCCACTAATTCCCTCCTTCACATTTTCCCCAACAAACCCCTGGTTACATTTTTTCAGTGCAAGCCATTGGTTTCCATTTCTGCTCATGTTTTGAGCTGGCAGTCAGAAATACTCTCTTTTTTTTCTCCTGTCATTTTGTTCCAGTTTAATTAGAAAACCATTTTTCGTAATCAGTTTCAGTCTGAAGAAGAAATAGCACAGTTCCAGTTTTGGTTCCTTTGCCCCCTTGTTCTCCAGTTACCCTGACTAAGCAATTGTGGCATACACAGTCAACCGTGTTTGCAAATGCAAACTGTGCAAATGCAAACTAGAACTCTCTGAATGTGGGACGAGTTTTGTTAGAACATTCTATAAGGTTGCATTCCCTTCATGCAGGTATCTACAAAAGCACCAAAAATTATTACCTACATAGGAAATAGATGTATGCTTCTCCCAAGCTCTGAGAAAAAAGTATGAATCAAGCTGAATGACATAGAATCTGTGCTGAGAGTAAAAGGAATAGCATGTGTGAGAGCCTTCAACCTTTTTGCCATCCTCTTCAGGAATGCAGAGTCATTAGCTACCGAGTCATCTGTGCTGTCCTTACAGCACTTGATGGAAACCACACATTTCTCAGAGCGATTGACATGAACTGTGTCCTCTGTTACCAATACAAGACATTCTTGTAATGTTTGTTCTGCTTTTTCTTCCCATGCTTACACAACAATACTCATTCTCTTTTGAGTTTCATTCATACCAATTTTTCTGTTTCAAATGTCTGTAGCTGGGATCTGTAGATGCTCCTCTTCTTCAAGGTGGAAATTGACATTACATTTGTTTGAATGAGGAAAGTGTCCTTGAAAAGAAAAACAAAATTGTTGCCACAAAAGTGGAGTTTGCATTTAAAACTAAAATATATCTACTTCCATTATAATGTTGATTTTGCCACTCATCTCTGGAGCAGAGTAGAAAGCAGCTACTGGTTTTAATTGTGCTACAGATTTGCAAATAAAACCCAAACTGTTTCTTCTTCATCAGTATCATCTCTAATGTCTTTACCAGACAGTGTTTTCTTCTGCACTGCTTGATGACTGTGCCTTGAGCAAAACTCTGATTAATGTGGCTGACTAGATGGACGACTGAATGGAAATGGTAAATAATGACTTGTTTTTATACATGTAAAAAACAGTTCCTACTCAAGTTGGAAATCCTTGCTTTTGGAAGGGCATTCTTCCATCTTGCTTCCTGCTAACCTAAGGTCCCTTAAGGAGTAACTGTTTCAAATGCTGTTGATTACAGTGATGTAAACGTCTCTGGCCCAGACACTGCAGTGAACAAGACTTTCCAAACAGGAATATGGTTAAGCTGAAGGCCGCAACTTTTATGAACTACATTGCCTAATAAAACAGGGAAGAACCACTAGCCAGCTGTTCCCCACAAACTACCCAGTAAAACAGGACCAGTGAGGTTCACCAAGCATGAGACTGTGGAAGCCAAGCTAAATGTTTAAGAGAAAGCTGACCGCATCCTCCCTCTGGCAAAAGTGACCAAGGTATGTGGTCCCACTGAAACTATCTCCTCCTACATTGTCTGTGCATGGGAGGAGAGAGAAAAGAAATGTCAGCAGTAACTTTTTATTTTGTGTAAGGCACTACCTTTTTCCCTGTATTGTGGAAAGAGAAATAGCTCACTGACACTTGGCTAGTATTTAAGACATGAGCAGTAATTCTAGCCACAGCTAACATGAGACACCCACATTGGAAACCTGCTCTCCGGTTGTGTGAATGGACAAACAAGTTCTCTTGTCTTTCCACTAGCTGAATTAACTAATAAAGCCGCACCACATTTTCAGTGTGGTAAACAGTTTTTCTCACTAAAGCACACTATCCAACTCAGAGTATAAAGGCCAGCAACAGCCAGGCTAACAACAACACCTATAGAAATACAAGGGGTCAAAAAGACCTTCAGAATAAGAACTAATTTATAAAGGAAGTACATCCAACTTCTACTGAGACAGTCATGCAAATTTGGGATTTCCCACATGATCCCAGAGGATCACTGGGAACTCCTGTTTCTTGTCTCCAAACCTCAATGCTTGTTGGAATAATGGAGAAAGCTGTCTTTCACACAGCCTTGAACTGTTACCAGTTCAAAAAAAAGCCTCTTTTTTTTTTTCCTTTTGTAACAACATAGAAAATCTAAAATTGTTATCTGGCATATACTGCAGGTTTGGAAGGACCCACCTGAATCACTGGTGTCCTGTTGTTGAATTCCTGGAGGAAACCATCAAGTTCCATCACAAAAGCAGGCAAGCCATTTGCCCACACCACTCTTCCTGGAAGTTTGTTCTAGAGCATGGTGGTTTAATTCTATGTCATGTGTTTACTCTTACAGTTCTTTCCCCAATCCTGCTGATGGTGGAGCATGCAAGCAGCAGTGTGGGGCTTGGTTGCCAGCTGGGGTGAAAACTACAACACCCCACCTGACAGAGAAGCTCCCACCCAGTCACTTGATCACTCTCCCTCAGCAGGAGCAGGGAGAGAATCAGAAGGACGAAAGTGAGAGATGAAGGTTGAGATAATGACAGATTAATGAGTTTAATAAGTGAAACAAAGCTACACACACAAGCAAATTAATTTTTTTTAAGGAAATTTATTCTCTACTTCCCATCAGCAGGCAGATGTTTACATGCTTCCTGGAAGGCAGAGCCTCAGCATGCCTGTTTGGGAAGACAAGTGCAATTATCTCAAATGTCCATTTTCCTTCTCCTTTTTCCCAGCTTTTCTTACTGTGCACAACAATTGCATTTGCTTTTTTCACACAGAAATCACATTTCCAGTAGATCTAATAGCCATCTCATTCTCCTCTTAAACTGTTAGCTATTAAGTCTCATTTTCCCCTGAAGATTTAGTTGCCAGTTTCCAAGTGTACAACTTTGCACTCTATATGGCTTAATCTCTACCCCATGTCAAGGGTCTCGGGCCACAGTTATCCAGTTCTCTTGGCCCAGTATCTTGAGCCTCTGCTGTAGCTTCCCCAAATCCTCTTACCAGTTAATCAGCTTGATCCTGCTTTTTGTGGGCAGCTCATTAGGAAGTGCATTACACAATGTCGCACCTGAAACTTATTGTTCAGGTAGCCCATCCCCTGCAACCTGATACTTCTTTCAGTGACATCCATCATAATTTTCTCTTTATCTAATTCTCCCATCTTTGCCTTATCTACTTATTTTCTACTTTTCTGCCTTAATGTGTAGCTATTCCCTGTGAAAATCCACATAGATGATATCTACCTGTGGTGGGTTGATCTTGGCTGGGTGCCAGGTGCACACCAAAGTCACTCTGTCACTCCTTTCCTCAGCTCTTCAGGGGAGAGAAAATACAATGACAGGTTCATGGGTTGAGATAAGGGCAGGGAGAGATCTCTCACCAACTACCGTCATGGGCAAAACCAACTTGACTTGAGGAAATTAGTTTTATTACCAATCAAATCAGAGTAGGAAAAAGAGAAATAAATCCAAAACTTAAAACACCTTTCCGTTACCCCTCCCTTTTTCCCAGGCTCATCTTCACTCCCTGTCGCGGTGGCTAAGTCCACATTACACGCCCCATGTTGCTACAAAGTGGTCTTTCCCCACATCACTGTGCCAGAAAGTTCTCCCTTCCTCAGTACCCCACTAGCCCCTGGTTCTCTCTTCTCTTCCCTCCCCTCCCCTCCCTTCCCCTCCCCTCTTCCACTGGCCCTGTTATGTCACTCAACCTTGCCTCTACCTCCCCAGCCCTCAGAATATTGGTTACTGATGCTCTGCCCACCCCTGGTACCCCTTGGGGTAAAACCACACATACACTGTTCTTTGGGCTTCTTTGCGTCTGTTCCCCTTCGAGTGCGTTTGTTCCCGGTCTGTGGTGCCAACGCAATAAACTCGGAATTGCACGCAAAGAATCCCTCCTGCCTCTCCGTCTCCGGAACGCGCAGAGACTGTGTGTGAGTGGCTGCTTGCACCCACCTGCGAGGGTGAGACTGTGTGCACGTGTGGGTGCTAGCGGGGCACTGCCAAAGCATCGCCACGAGGGACACAGTGGGAAAAACGCGGCATCGGTCCATCGACACCACACACTGCGATAACTCCCAAATTCCCTAACTCCTTCCTCTGAGAGGTGCAAGAGGATAAGTGTTGTTGTGCATGTGGCTGTAGCTACAGCCCCCACACCAACCAATTCCTGGTGGATGAGCACACAGGGATCTGGAGCCTACCATCCTGGTCACTGTGAGTTTCCATGCCTCCCTATGAACTGTTTTTGTATAGGTTCAAGGTTTCCCTGCCCAGTTTTATGTATATCCTTATGTTTATGCATATCCCATATGGAATATGTATGATCTCTGGCAAGTTCTGTTAAGTTCGATATTTCATTTATTCATTCAAATAGAACCCTCCCCTGAGTTTGTCCTGTTGGATGTCGTGTCGTCCCCCCCCCAACTTCACAATTTACAGAACTCCATTGGTTGTAATCCTTTATCCCGCCTCTTCTGGCTCCCAGACAAAAGGGGGCTGGAAAACGCCCAAGTCGGTCTTTATCTGCCTGTTCTAGTAAAGTTCTGAAGCTGCAGAAGGATCCCTCTTTGTCTCCTGCCTTTATCGATGCCTTTTTACATCGGTTTGCAGCCTGCTCCCTGCGAGGGAGCGCCAGCGTGGGTTCTGTTATTTTGTAACAGATGCCTGCCCACCACGGCTGTATCAGGGCCCGTGCCCAGACTCCTCTGGCAGCCAGGCGCAGCGGGCTCCAGGCAACTGCGGCCTGCATCAGATAAGGAATGGGTGCTGCGGTCAGTTCATCACACATTGTCTCTACCTCTCCTTCCTATAAGTACTTGGCAGCTGGAAGGTACTGCTGATCCAGTACAGTTGTCTGTCATATTGTATAAAATTGTCTCACTGTTCCTTGGTTGTGCCCCATGACTGTGCCAAATTGCTTTCCTTTTTCCCTAGACTGCAATTTGCAGTTTTTAAGGAACAAATATGATCTATCGGCTATACCCATGTACATCACCTGGGGAGCTGAGATCCTCATGTCTGAGTACAGATTTTAGCTGCTGTGAATATTCAAACAATGCAGTCAGGTGTATAGTTCAGTCTGAGGTTATTGGATACACACTTTCCTGTGAAACTTTCATGGGAGAGGTAGGTTTGCCCTGACTGCAGACACCCAAGACTGATTTTCTTGAGCAGACAACTATTCCAGTCCAAAATTAATTTGAAATATCTGTGAAGTGTCATTTAGTACCCTCCAACTCAGCTATGTCCTGTTGTTAGAGTCTATGTAAGATACAGTACTCGAGAGGATGAAGCCTAGAGTTTCCCCCACAAACCAGCCAGCCAGCTATCAGCTGTGCCATTTCATTGCCACGCCAGCTAATGAAGTCAAAGCACTAACTACCCTAGTGTGCTTTGTCAGAAAATGATCCTCATCTGAATAGCTTAATGTAACATCTTAATCAGCTTTGAAATGTCTTCTGTGCCCAACAGGCATGCGTGTCAGTACCCGCTGTGGCAGAGAGCTCCGACTGTGTTCAGGAGCCAACAGCTGCGGCAGTTCAGGCTGTCACCATCCACATCCCCCTCCATGGTCTGCTACCACCACTGGCAGCAATGAACATGCACCCACACCTCACCCACACCACAGCCTCACCTGAGCTCATCTTTGTCAGCGACCTGAGCCATGACTTGAGCAATCAGGCTGGGCACAATTCCCTAGAGCTGCTTCAGCTGCTGTGACATCCAGCAAACTGGAGAGCTGACATCCTGGCTGGGACCTGGGCACCACAGTCCAGTTCATTAGTTGACCTGTCATATCTCTAATAATCATGCTTTCTTAGGCATTATTTATATCATTTAGCACAGTAAAGTTTGCAGCTCAGTGCCAGTGTGTCTCAGCTGGAATGACAAAGAACTAATATTTCTGATAATTTTTCTGTTTGTCTTTCTTACTGCACATGACAAACTAAAATCAGAATTATCTCCCAATTTTCCATAAGCAACTTTGACCAGCAGAATTACCTCTCTGGGATAACTGATTTTCAAACCTCTACTTTGTATCAATTTTCTTCTGGTGTGGTATCAAAAGTTGTGACTCACTCAAAGTGTTTTTCCTCAACACTAGCTTATGTGCTTCCAAACTAATTTCTTCCCAGGAAAGTTTACATCTTGAGGGCAATTCTATTACTGCTGCCAAAACTGTAGGTGTTTCTGATGGAGATGAAGTAGCTTTTTGGCATGATTATCTCAGATCTACGTCGAGCCAAACCATAGGGATGTATTAGCAACGTGGTAAATATAGAAAATACTAAGGAAGAGAGAGTTAGGAGAAGCATACCAGGAAAAACTGAACGAAAACTGTGACAGAATTTGCATATCTAATTCTGTACTCAAGTAGACCAAGAAGAAATGTTGCAATTAAGGTTTTGAGAACATGTAATTATCACTAGTGAAAGATTAGGTATTATTTTCTTTTTCCTGGAAATTCCACCACATATATTTTTAACATCTTATAATGGATCAGTTTCTGTTGTATTTACCTTACTTTACTTAGGTAAAATTCTTTCCAGTTAATAACACACTCAAATTCATATTCAATTTGACAATATATTCAATGAATTGAGACCTTACTCAGCTTATTACATAGACTTAATGATATACTATAAAAAAAATCTAGACTGCTGTGAGAATTCAGATTCAGACTTACAGTTAGATGTGATGTCTCTTTAATCCTTCTCACTATTCAACACAATTTGAAATGTTTGGAGTGATTTTCTATTCTTACTTATAACTAGAATACATGTTTTTCAAAGGAAATATGATATTTGAGTTCCTAGTGTTCCTTTAAAATGGACAAATGTACACCCACAGACACAGACACAGACACAGACAGTATGTATCTGGGACTGCTGGAGCACATGAAGTGAAGTGGATGGATTTTAGATCCCTGCTGGCAAACACAGTTGGATGCTGTGCAATTCTATCACTTCACTTTTGTTCTTCAGTGGCAGTTGTAATCTTCTAAAAAAAAAAAAAATTGGTCTCATAAATTTCTAAGCTGTTTGGCCGAGTCCCTGTAATCCTTTGCCTATGCAAAACTGCCTTCTACTCGAGCTTTGTTATCCAGTAAAATATTACCAAAGTTCTCCACTGATCTCACTTTGTCATGCAAGATCTTTTCCAAGATACTGCCTGCTAGATCTCAGCTTTAACTGGTAGGCGTCAGTATGTTTTCATTTTCCTGAATCAGGCAATGTCTGTCTCAAGAGCAAAACAAGGATCCTTGAGCCAGTCTCTTGCACTGCACATGCAAAGAAATTTTTTGAGATCAAAGGAGAAAATCTGTTGGTCTGAAGGGTGATATTGCTGCTAATCCTGTTTTATTTTCTGCCTAGTGAGAATGAAGAGCAGAAAACTTTATAAAATATACAATGTAAACATAACAGAGGGGATGAGCCTGTCAGCCTATCACTGACATGAGGCATGCAGACCTGGATCCTGAGAAGGGTATTTTGTGAGCAAAGGCAATAATGAGGTTCTGAAAAGCACACATTTAAGAGTAATGGATGCTTTAGAGCTGTGCTCCTACAAGTTATGGTTTAAAAGGCTGGAGGTTTCAATCTGAACCACTAAAATGCAAAATGACAGAAACTTACAAAATTTTATTGCTTTGCATTTAATAAAATTTACCTTTACAAGCTGTCAGTTTGAAATACTGAATAACTCATAGTTTAGAACACTGAACACCAGTTTGAACTATTCTTGCAGTTCATTGCTTCCTACTTACAATCTTTCTCAGATACCCAGAATAATCCTTCACTCACACTTTTCCTATCACTCTTAATTCATCTTTGGCCCCAAAAATATCTTGACTTTGAAGGAAGGTCAGGGAAAGAAATGCATCTTGTTGCCATTAAAAAAACAAAACAAAACAAAAAAAAACCACAAACCCAAAAGCAAAACAAACAAACAAACAAAAACACAAAAAAACCCCCAACCTAGGCATAATGAAAAGCTCCCTTTCTGCTTGCTTAATGTGCTAATATAAGAACATTAAGGCAAATGTACCATCTACAGCTTGGTTGCTCTGGCTGTTTGGATTTTTTTGTTAATTTACAGACTCAATTATGTAGACTCTTAAATTCACGGCATTAGTGGGTGTGAAGGTAGATGGCTAATGAAAAAACACAGAGTAGGAAACTTCTGTTTTATATGTATCTTGGGTAACATTTTCAGAAGAGCAAAGATCAAAGATTGTAATTTAAAGAAACTCTCAAGACAGGAATAAATGTACATGACTTTAAAGCACCCCTAAAAATTATGGGATGGCTAATATCCCCACGATTCTGTGGTCTGTTCTAAAACAAAAATATTAAGCCAAATGTTTGGCTCTATTTAATAAAAACAGATTATCTAATGGTTTCCAGTGGGAAATATGAGAAAGAGCATTCATAAAGACTCTGTAATAGTTATGAATTATAAAGACTTCCTCATTTTCAGTATGAACTGAGACCTCACTAGAAACTGTTAGATATTTATTCACATGCCCTCAAAGGGACTGCACATGGACATTTTTAATTAACATTATTTGCAACACCTTTCTCAAGTTGTTCATTATTAATCTGACGTGTTTTAAAGTCCTGACCAGAAAGTTTTCATCACTTACTCTAATTGCACCATTCTTACATGATTTTAATACTTTAAAAGGGTTACAGTGATTTGCAATCTATACTTATTTTAATGAATAAAGAAAACAATGTTTAAGTAATCAAGGTCATAACATTAAAAAAAGTCAGGAATCATAAAATAAACTTTGAGTCATTATCTTTAGCATGCCATTAGGCCTTCTGTGTAAGAAAAAACAAGTAAAAAATAAAGGCACTATTTGACAGCACTTCTGTATTTCCAGATGCCCATTTTGTTGCCATTTTGCTCTTCTCTTTTCAGCTGCCCCAAATGTTTTGACACTTATTACTGGGTGTAAAACAGATATATCAACTTCGGTTCACCCCCATCTGTCCTCACTGGCCAGATCTCTGTGCCCATCAGTTCAAATTATAAAGATAGGGTAAAATGTCTTTTTCTTGCCTCATTTGAATGCTTTTCCTTAGCTTTTCTCTTTCATGCAGTTTCAGCTATTAAAGCCAAAACTGCCTGGTGAGTCTGCAGAGATTTGTCTGAGGTTACAGCACTGAAAGCAAAGGCAGAAAATATGCATGGTCCTAAACATGACCTTCATGTTTGTGTCTGCACAGGATAAATAAATTCTACTATTTTCTTCCTAAAGAATGGTAAACATAACTAGAAGGAAAGCACCACTGGAGAGACCTGAGAGTACCTGAGAGTTCTACCATGACAGAGACAGAGAAACCTGCTCATCTTCATGAAGATCTGACAGGCTCAAATATGCTTAAACTTTGCTCTTTATCTAGAAGCTAAAATGCTGAAATTTGGCCTTTTAAATAAAATGGGCACTTGGCACCTCCCTTTGAGAGCATATGTTTAACTGTGTCAGCTACACCTTTTATGTTCGCACCTACACCTTTTCGTTGAAACTGGTTTCTTAAGTAACAGCTGAGACTGTAGAACACAAGATGGCAGTGTCAGACGCCACGTACCAGCAGGGGACTGTGGAATGGTCTAGCGGGATCTCCTGAGAGAGGGGACAAGCAAGAAGCGCTGAGGTCTTCGTCCTTTCTTTAATACCACTGTGGAACAATTGCTAGGAAGCGAGGAGACCTTTCTGTTCCAACAATACCTAGAAAATACTCTGCAGAAGGAATAAAGTTACAGTACCCTCTGGAGAATAGGTTTTGCTCCACACAATTCTCTGAGATCTCCAGGTTTAAGGTGGTGTGTTAAGACATAAAATAATATGTATCTTACACAGTTATCAAGGAAAAGGGACTTTCTGTCACTTGAACGTTGCTTTTCTTTCCTTATCCTAGCAGAGAATGAACACATAGGTTCTTTTTTCTCCCTCTCTCTCTTTTTTCCCCCCCAAATTTAGGTACCACCAGTCTCTAGATTGATGCATATGGTAAGAGGCTAATCTTTGTCAAAGACATATAGGAAAATTTATTTACTAGTTCTTGAATGTCATGGTGTTTTTTCTGGTTTTAGGAAGCTCACTATAATCAATAAGGGCATGCGTGTGAAGGCAAGAGTGGAGAAGGTGCAAACGTGATCTAAACCGTGGCGAAAGCCACAGACCAAACCTGCCCGAAATGGAGCTACCTGAGTCCAGACGCCTGGCAGAAACCTCAGGGGAAAATAAACTTTAAAGACCCTTTAATCAAACCTGTATGTCCAAAGCGAGGAGAGGTCATTAGCAATTACTGTTCTGCTGAATTTGAGGGATTCTTACCGGGCTGTCCTTCATGACTTCCTTAGTACTACCGAGCACCTGAGCCGCAGTCCCGCTCCCAGTGAGGGACGTGGGTCTATTCCTTTGCATGATGCAGTTCGGCCCCCCAGTCTTGGAACTACAGGGTCTCCCGGCTGTGTGTTTGGCCCCGCCCGAGGACGGGCCGTTTCAGCCCAGCCTGCCTTGCCCAGGCGAGAAGCCTCGCTCCCGGCAGTCAGGCAGTACCTGCTGACACGAGGTTGCTCTGGTTCCTTAGTATGTACTGGGCTGGTGATTTTTTTCCATCATCTTTACCTCGAATTCGAGGGCTGAAAAAGTATTTTGTTTAATTCTTGGGGAAAGTGCAAAAACACCTCAGACATGCCTTGGAAGTTTAACTGGAAATAAACCTCCTCATCAAAATACCTCGCCGGGAGCCGAGAAACCTCAGACAGGCAATCCCTCTAGTCCTTATTTTAAAATGTATTGATGGCTAAATCCTTCCACTTGCTCCGTTAAAAAGGCTGTGAGAACCCATTTCCTGCTCCTCAGCTGTCCAAAGCGGGAGTCGGTGCGTTTGCCCTTTGCGGGGCCGTTTTGCTGCGGTGGAAGGTGCGGCAGGGCCGGGGCGCTGCCGGGCGGCGGCCAGGCCGGGTTCAGCACTTTCCCGGCGATGACAGTTCCCTCTCGCCACACCGAGCCGGAGTGCGGCGGCCGTGGCCCGGCGGTGTCCCCTGCCCGCATCCCTGTCTCGTCCCTCGGTCCTCTCGCCCCGCCGCGGCCGGCAGCCCCTGTGGCAGTGCCCGGCGGAGAAACGAGTACATGAGTGGGTTTTGTAGAAGCACTCGGGGAGAACAGCCTGGGGTCTCATCTCACCAAGGGTACTGAGAAGGGCCGGGTAATGTCGGTAATGACCCGACATGCTCCGATGTGTGGTCCTAACCCCGGTAATCACCAGCCCGGTCTGCCCCACTAGAAACACGCGTGCCTGCGTGACCCTGTCTGGGCTTCTCTGTCACTCTGACTGCTCATTGGGCTGTTTCAGGGAGCATTGCAATGCGGGGGGGAGTAGCACAACCTCAGGATCTGGCTTTGCTCCCTCTCTGCCCATCCTTGCAGCTGTGACTGGGGTATCCACAGTCAGTTATTCCTGACGAGGGAAATGTTTCATGTGACTCTTCAAACGTTAATACAGCCGAAATACCCAGGATTTAAAAAGCAGACGATGTCTGCCGCTCTATAGAAACGTGAAGTTTCTGCCTTACAGCACTTGGGCAGGAATGTTGTGCCATCGACGTTGCCGTGGCGCTTCCGTCCTGCGGGGATTAAAGTCAAACAACGGCGGCTTCATTCGTTTATTCACGAAAACAAAAGCAAAAACAACCAACCAACTAAACAAAAACAAATAAAACCAAACAACCCCAAAGAAATGACACAGGGTGAATCCTCTCACTTCCTTTTCGACAAACGAGACCCAGTGCAGGGGCGCATCTGTCCGCAGGGACGGTGGGTGCCCCGACGGCCGGGCCGAGCCGGGCGACCGGCGCTGGGGCTGGGACGGAGGCGCGGAGCTGCCGAATCTGCTTCCATTGGCTGCATCGGCTCTCTCCCACAGAGAGACCTTACATCGGGTGCATCTAATTTCCAGAGGAGCTGCGGAGGTAAATACCCCAGGAAACGTGATGAATGCAATGGAAATGCACTGCGCGCCCTGTTTGCAGCTGAACCTCCCCGTCACGCTTTGCTGTCTCTCCCACAGAGGACAGTTCAAGGCCATGGGTCGTGGAGGATCGAAGCACAAGTACACGCGGGTTTCCCTGGCCGCGATGGTGATAGGAGCGGCGGGAAGGGAACAACCGGCAGGGGCGGCCCTGGATCCCGGATCAAGCCACTTTCCGTCTGGGATTCCTCTGAGGCGTGTGAGCGCCTCGGGGGCGAGCACAGCCCGGCTGCCCCGAC
>WEIT01014776.1:35081-53337 GCA_013389985.1 Dryoscopus gambensis | reverse complement strand
ACTGCGGGGCACGGCGGGCACTGCGGGGCACTGCGGGCACAGCGCCCGCTCCGCCCGGCGGGGACCTCCCCGGAGCAGAGCTCTGGTGCCGGGCCCCTCAGGCCCTCTGCTCTCGCCAGCGTCCGCCGTGACGCGCTCAGCTTTTGACAGGGTTATAGAATCATAGAATGTCCTGAGGTGGAAGGGACCCACAAGGATAATCGAGTCCAACTCCTGCTTAGGACTATCGCCAAGAGTCACACCATGTGCCTGAGAACATTGTCCAAGTGCTTCTTGAACTCCGCCAGGCTGGTGCTGTGACCACTGCCCTGGCGAGCCTGTTCAGTGCCCAGCCACCCTCTGGGTGAGGAACCTTTCCCCAGTATCCAACCTAACGTTTCCTGACTCGGCTGCACGCCCGTTTCCTCGAGTCCTGTCAGTGGTCATCAGAGTGAGGAGATCAGTGCCTGCCCCTCCTCTTCCCCTCAGAAGGAAATTGTAACTGCAATGAGGTCTGTCCTCAGTCTCCTCCAGGCTGAACACACCAAGCGACCTCAGCCATTCCTCATACAACTTCTCCAGTCTATTCACCATTTCATTGCCCTCCTTTGGACACTCTCCAATACTTTATTGCCTTTCTTATATTGTGGCACCCAGACCTGCCCCCAGCACTGGAGGTGAGGCCGCCCCAGTGCAGAGCAGAGCGGGACAATCCCCTCCCTTGCCCGGCTGGCGATGCTGTGCCTGATGCCCCCAGGACACGCTTGGCCCTCCTGGCTGCCAGGGCACTGCTGACTCGTGTTCAACTTGACATCAGCCAGGACCCCCAGGTCCCTTTCCGTGGCGCTGCTTTCCACCATCTCATTCTGCAGTCTGTCCATACATCCAGGGTTGCCCCATCCCAGGCACCACGTGGGTTCCCCACGCCTTGCTCACAGCTCACCAGCCTCACAAGTGAAGGTCACAGCAAACACCGTGTCATGGCACAGCAGCTTATTGGAACCCTGTGCTGCTTGACCAACAGGACCACACAGCCCCAGGACAGGCATTAAGGAAACTTCCCTGCCCAGCCATCCAGAAGCCACTCCAGCAGTCATACCACCTGAATTGGCCGTTGCTGCTACATATCCTACAGTCAGACAAGATTTCTTCATCGGCTCAACCCCAGGTTTCCCATAGCAAAATCTGTGATGTCTCAATCTTTAAAATAGTTTAATCATGATACCACAACAAAATAACAATTTGAGCTGGGTGCCTTCAAGGAGGGGCCCCAAACGAAGAAACCCCAGGGCTCTTATACTCTCACAGTCCAAGCGCAGTAAAGTCTGGAGTCCTTGGCTCCTGCCGTGTCCCTGAGTGCCCAGGCACCTGGCTGGCACCACAGGTCCCTGTGCCCTTTGGCACAGTCTCTTGCCTCAGGCTCAGACTTCTCCCCAGAGCTCAACCTGCAGCTGCACACTGAGCACTAAATGTATTCCTCAGCAATGGGAATACTGATCTCCAGGCTCCTCCTGGCCGGGTTGAAATTCTTTTACGCAGACCCTGGCCTGCTTGTGCAGACCACCATTAATGAGTGCAAACAAGGAAACATGGCCCAAAAGATGCTCGCAGGTTCCAGTGCCCTGCAGTGCCCAGTGCTCCCCTTTGCTGTGAACACCTCCAGGTGATCTTCCAGACATTTTCTTGCCTGTTTGCAGCTGGTTCAGTGCATCCATGCTAGACTGTGACCTCTGTAATGTCAGGGTGCGGGCTGCTTGGAATGTGCCTGGCTGAGTGGAGGGAAATTCAAAAATAGGCATGTTCAAGTACTTGAAAGTTGCAGTTGACCAACAGTATTGGCCAACGACAGGGCTTCTATACCTCGGGTGAGCCAAATGTTTATCTGGGACATAATTTCTTTCGGATGAGATCAGAGCATTATTAATGTTTCTGACACCAAATGTGTCCACAGTTGCCAAGTAATAATATTTAGGCAAAGGTCTGAGCAAAGAGCTTGGGTAATTTGTTAGCTCTTTGCATGGGACAGTAGGTTTTCAATGTGATAAAAGTAATTTAATCATCATCTCCATGGTGGTATTAAATGTGTAAATTGAATTTGCATATTTGTTCAATTTATGCTGACAGTTAACAACATCTCAAGAAAAACCTGTTGTAGATCACCACTAGGTGTAGAATGATAGCTGATAGACTTTCATAGGCACCATTTGGAAAAGCAGCGTGTGAACCCTCTTCAGGGAGCCATTTACAGAGCAAACAGATGGATACAGAAGATGTTCCAGCAGGATTAACTAATGCTACTTTCAGTCCTTAGCTATATGCAGGAAAGTACATTGCTTGAGAGAGGAGAAGCAAGAAAAGAGCATGTTTGGCCCATTAAGGAAAGCCTCTTCTCTGATTGAAATGTGCTCTTCTCACCAGCAAATCGTCTTTTTTTTCTATCCCAGTGCTACCACTTGTTCCAGGCAGCCAGCAGAGTATCTCAAGTGGATGCCCTCTAACTCGCTCAGCACACAGCCAGGCACATGAGCTTAATAGATTTGTATTAAATCTAAACAGAAAATTGATAGTCCATGAGCTGAGCCAACTACTTGTGACTGAATCGGTTTAGGAAGTATTTGAAAATGAGAACAGAAAGTCTGGAAACTGTGGCATAGCGTGAATAGTGACAGATGTGGACAATTTGGGAGTGAGAATAGGGGATGTGTATTCTATGGCAGAAAGTTACAAAGAAGAGGATTCAAAGCACGGGCTGAGCTCTTGCAGTGTTAGGTGCTACTCTTCATACCTGTAACCCTCCATGTCATTAATAGGGTGGTACTGTAAATTTTAATTTAAAATCATTTTCTAATACTCCTGCTTTTAGGAAAGAAACTAGGATGCAAATACACTCTAGAATCTCAAAAATTGAAGAACAGTAAAACCTAGAAAGTTCTTTCTGAGACCTGCCTTTAATTTTGAAGTCAGCAGTTAGGGAAATGGTGACATAATTTAGCTTCATTTCCTCTCCTTGTACAAGAAAAGCATTTTCTCAAAAGAAGCAGGTAAAAATTAAAGTTTAGTCTTATTTCTTTCAAGATATTAGTATGTCTGAGAGCTTCTCGCATACTCAGAAATCTTTAGTGAGCCAAGATAACTAGTTCTTGGTATACAACTTTTAATGTTCAGCTGGGCACCTCTGTTCATTTGTCCCATTCTCAGTGTGAAAATTAAACAGGCTAATAAAACAATAATGCTTTGGAGATACTGATTTTTTATTAACTCCTTCAGGGAGGAACTGACCTTGCCTAGTGAAGCATTATTTTTCATTTAATGGCACATTTTACACTTCCTCTGAAAGAAACTGGTGACTCTCCGGCTGACCTGTGTTATAAACCTCCGTGCTTCTAACTTTCACTGCTTGCCTTCAACTCTCAGCTTGATGTTTTCTTTTTATTTCAAAAAGGTTAAAAAAAATCCTCTCCACTCAGTGTGATCCTGTGCAGTTTTCTTTAAACAAGAGGCAGTGTTTCACTATGGGAAAAGGGGTTCTTTTACTCTGAGAATACAAAATGTTTTTCCACAGTGATGCTGGAGAGTATTTCTTACCTCAGTTATAACAACATATTGTGAAGTCTTCATACAAAAGAAAAACAATATCCAGTAAGATGCTGGTAAGAGGACAGAAAGAGGACGCACCCCAGTCATAATGCACTTAGTTCCAGTTAATTCTCATTCTGTTCATTTTTAAAACCACCTAGTTTTCAGTTGCCATTGGTACTGTCAAGTAGTCCTTTACATTTAGTTCTGAGGGATTACTTAGACTCAGATGGGAATTTTCACTGTCTTGTCCCAGAAATAAAAATGTTAGTCCTTGGAGAAATTGCAGGGGAAAAAAACCCAAACAAACAAAGAATGATGCAATTACTGGGAAAAACATATTTCTTTCATAGAAATTTCATTATGTTTACTCAGGGGAAAACTAAAGCAACTGAGTCTAAATTCAGTGCCATAAAATTATAGAACACCTCACCCAAAAATCAATGGAGCAGCAATGCCCGGGTTATTAGTTGCTCTTGCCTGAATTGTGCAGTAAGTGCCTGAATTGTGCAGTGAGCACCTGAATTGAAAAACCAGATGATTTTCTACTGTCCGTCAAGAAGAGTGCTCCTGGCAGCAGCAAAAGCGCCCCAGAGACACTGAGGCTCCTGACAGCCTTGCTTGGAAAGGAGGGCTCAGCTTGCAGTGAGATCAAATGAGGAGGCTGTGGTGGATCGAAGAATGATTCACCCATTGTTCCATATTCAATAGCAAATTGCAAGTTGTCTGCCCGTGAGCAATAGTTATTTTGTTAATTTCCTCAGCTTCTTTGAAAAGAGATGATAATTTCGGCCGTGGTTCAGCAGACCAGGGAGATGGGGTTTAGAGACATCCATTTTTCCTCTCCCCACCCAAGTTTCATGACTGTAATAAAGTGAATCCTTCATTTGGGAAATTCTCTAGTGACAACTTGGCAGTTCTGGGTTAGTGGTTGGACTCGATCTTAGATTAGAGGTCTTTTCCAACCTACATGATTCTTTTATTCTTCTAGTACATGTTTTGAGAGGTAGCTGTTATACATGTGAATACAGCTCACTCAGTTCATGTCTTGGGGAGCTTTTACATGCTTTGTTTGGGTTCTTTCCTTTGAGAAGTTGAAAACATGTTTATTAGATGGGAAGCTCACAGCAGGGGTAACACTCATCCTGTTCATGATTTGCTGAGACTGGTAGCACACCTTTTGGGAGAAATGACGACATCTTCTGGTGCCTGCTCATCCTGGAGAGGTCCAGAGCTGCACGTCAGGGAGCTTCAGATCAGCCACTTTGAAAGTGAGACACAAATCCTGACTCAAGATCACCTGGCCGGGGCAGGAATTAAAGGCCTGGGGCTTTCATTTATCAGTCCCTATCCATCAGACCAGTGCAATAGTAACTACAATACTCTCAGACAGAGTTTCAATGCAATGCAATGGGTTGGTTTTGGTTTCAAGTGAGATTAAAGCATAGTTTTAGTTCTTAAAGGCAGGCCAGCTCCAGAGGCCACGTTGTAGCGTAGTCCACAAAGAGTTGTGTCAGCCTGTCTGCTGCAAGAGCAGCAATATCTTAAACTGATATTGCAGACACTGTACAGAGTAACCACAGCCTTTTGGCTGCTCCTGCGACCTTGGGGCTGTCTTCGTCCTTTTCTCCTTCAGTGCTGTAGCTCAGTCCAATGCATGCTCACGTGGGCAGCACACTGCAAGCTAAAGGGAGCTGCTGTAACCCTCCCAGCTGGACTGTACATGTGGAGTATTGCAGGAGAGTCTCCTCCTTTCACTGCAATAGAGAGAATCAAAAAAAGTTGGGAGCATGTCTTTTTCTAATGAAAAGCTGAACACTCGTGGGAAAAAATTGTTGAGACCAGTGAGGTCTTGCTCTATGGAAAGGGCTCCAAGGCACTACAGCACTGTGTCAATAATTGTACAGAGAATTTCACTGCCACAGAGAGTGTTCATAATTGTCTCTTTCAGCAGCAACTTGAGTAATTTACTCCTCTCCAGTTTTCACCCCACAATTCCTGAAATTGCTTTTCATTTTTCTTTGTGTTATACTACTGTGTTTAGAGGGAAGGGCAATTTCATATCAAATTCTTGTCTTAGCCCTTGACCCAGAAATAGCTGTAAATACTGAGTAATATGCCTGACATCCCAAGTCACTGTCTTTCTCACTTGACAGCAAACCCTCTGACAAGTGTGACACTACCAGCTTGTCTTGCCGCTCACCTCATTTTGAAGCACAAAGCCCCTCCAGGCCCCTGTTAGTGCTAACACACAGGGTACACCAGGCAAGCATATCTCCAAGTATATGCCACCATGCTGGACACCACTGAGCTGGAAAAGAGACCATAAGTAGGAGGATGCTGGATTTCTTTTAGTGTGTTTTTTGGGCTCTTCTGTCCTAGAAGTTTCAGAATGGGAGAGACCATAGTATCTCCCATGGTCAAGTTCCATTTAATATTTTCCCTATGATGTGGTTTCAAGCCCTCACCCTGCCTGTCAGAAGCATCTTAGGGAGCTGCTGACACACGCAAAATAGAAACACATCCCTGCAGGGTGTCCTGCCAAGATGGTGGGTTCAGAAGGGGATTGGTCACACAGGAATAATGTCTTACTATAAAGTCTTTATGCCTTATAAAGCCAAACATTTTTTTTACAGGGAAGATGGGCGAGAGTGATTTTTGACCCTGTTTCCTCCTGCCTGTTCTCCCAGGAGACTGCTTGGCATGTCAATCTGAACAAGTGCATTGACTCAACTGAGAGGATTATTTGGAAAAAAACAAAGATGAGGCAAGAGCTCTGGCCATCCTAACAAACCTCCTACCAGGAATCTTGGAGTGGTAAATCTAACTATGGCCTGCAAACTGGCTCCATGTCTTTCAGGTTTTGTAACAGAAACGAGAGAGAACAAGAACAGCGCCAGAGATTGCAGAATTGTGTTTATCTAATCTGCGAGATATCAACAGAAACAGATTAATCTCAGTGATTCCTCTAATTTAAAGCATACAGATAAACTACCTCTCCATAATCAGCATTTCTTCATTAAAAGGAATTGGTGCAAATGTTTTTTACTCCAGAACGTCTTCTAATTTACATCCTTGTCACATACAGCCTGAGACCCAAGAAAGCCTGAGACCCAAGAAGAATACATGATAAATAAACTTTTTTTTTTTGTATTCTTAGTACTCAACAGTTGGGCCAGAGGAAATATATCCTCTCATTCTGGTAGCTTGGAGAGAGGCATTGATGAATTTTAAATAAAACACCCTCTGAACCTTCCTCAGAATACGGGATGAGGAGTGAAGAAAGTGAGATGTGAAGTGAGTCCATGCAGCAGAAATCATTATAATGGCCAAAAAAAAAAAAAAAAAGATAGGAAGCATTCCTCAAAGAAACCAAGCTCTCTTAAAGGGCATAACCCCTCAACAAAAGGGTCATGTAGAAACTGCTAGGAACTGGTTCTTATGATAAATTAAAACCAGCATCAGGGTAGTTACCAGATGGGCTACTTACTAAAGGGCTTTATGTCAAAATTTCCCAGCCTGAGATGCTTGTAAGAGGCCCGGAGGTAAATAATCTGAGGAGAGGATTTGAATGGGAAATATGAAGTGTTAGGATTTTCAAGGACTCAAGCATGGCATTACTTGTGAATCAAGGGGTTATTTCTATATTGGTATACTAGGAAATCTAATGTGGGTGAGAATTCAGAGGCCATGAGACCAGAGAGGAAATACATACATAAATAAAGGTGAAAAGATGGATGGCACACACAAACAAGTCCTCAGAAACGGATGTTGTGTACAAAAAATTGATTTGCAAAGGATGGAAGAGGGGAGAAAAACCAGCAGATTTGTGTTGGTAGATTTAAAGAGAACAGGAGAATGTATAAAGACCATGTCCTGTGCAAATCACTTTTGGAAACTAAGCAAGAGGCAAGCGGAAAAAAAAGAATGAACAACCTCTTCTCTGTTTCTTATCCTTGCCATCTTTAACTAGAAGAATAAGGCAGTGTGAAGAGCTGGGGAGCTTTGAAATTGAAACTGAAGGCAGCATTTGCCTTCTAATAGCAGGAATGTGATTGTTCTAACAGAACTTCAGATATTGCCAGATATTAACTTGAATTATTGTCAGAGAGAGCTGCAATGTACTGTAAAGGACTCTGCCTCCCTGAGACGGGAGCAGTTCCCTGGTTGCAATTTTATACTTCGCACTCATCCAAGCGTATGAGAAGTCTAACATTAAGGACTGATGTGTGTTTGAGCAGTTGAATGTGATGAGAAACGTGCTGCTTCATCTTCTGCTCTGCACAAGGCATCAAAGATGAACTATCTGAGGAGACAGGATGGCTCAGCAACAGACTATGAGCTACTTTTATTGTTAGTAATTTCTAATTCTCCCTAGGCCTTGGAATCACAGTTTCAGTTTTGATCTAGAGTCTGAATAAGACATCACATGAAGAAGCACAAAATCATTTATAAAAATATTACTTCACATTCATTTATTCTACTGTCTTGTGCTTTGGTTCAATAGTTTTCCTTTTAATTAAATTTCAGTAGGAATATAAGACAAAGACAGCTAAGAATAAATATATCTATATAGCTGATTGTTGTCATAAAATGGTTTTCTTTTTATTTTTTTTAGATAAAGGGCATTAGTTTTTTACAAAAGTAAGCTTGTCATCATGTTAAAGTAATAATACAGAGCATTTCTGCATTGCAAGGAGAAAATTAATTACTGATATTGCAATGACATAGCTCCCCCTTATTTGCTTGTGAATTGGAAATTTCCTGCCACTGCTTTTGTAAAATCAAAGGAAGAAGTACTATTGTCATTGGGGTTGCTGTTCTGTAATGGTGAAGCATAGGCATAGCTTGCTTCAGGGGTAGAGAAGAGTTTCATGTCAGAGCACTGTCTCTGTGTCCCTGATGTACCTCCACAGAGCTGCCTACATGGAGGGGCTGCCTACTGGGAGGTCCCGATGCCCTCAGACCTACAGGCACCAGCCCCACTCTGTCCTGCTACATCAGACTTGGTATTCCCAGCCTGCTGGGAAGCCACCTACCTCAGAGCCTGATCCAGAGCTCTCACGAGGCAGAAGGGCAAGTCTCCATCAATTCTCAGGATGCTTTAGAAAAAGCCTTAAAATAAAATTTTTAGGCCAGCTTACTTACTGGAAACGAATGGAAGAACAAACAGAGAGGACAAGGAAATCCCCTGGATTGTCTCTAGCTTCCTCCTTGTGTTATCCTTCAAAGCCACAGCTATTGCTGACAGGTAACATGTCCAGTTTTAAGAGTCAACTCACAATATCAGATACTGGATATGACAAAGTCACAGGTCAGAGTAATTTAAACACGGATACCTTTAAAATAGCTTAAAATACTTGCAAGGTTTATGAGAATTTTGCAGTATTTGCACATCAATGGTGGCTTGCTGCAAGTGCAGAAGTATGACAAGAATACTGTACAAAATTCCATCAGCCAGATAAAAACAATCCAGGGTCTTGCTGTTGACCTGAGTTGTAGGCTTCCACACAGGTGTCTGTTACAGTTCAGTGAGGTGGCTTGGCCGAGAAATTTTTATCTAGCTTGTGGATGAGAGCACCATCAGGCACAGGAACAAGCTGTCTGCCTTCAACAGGCATCTCTGTAGCAATTATCTGTTAAGGAAGCAGGTGAGAGAAGGAAAATGATTCATTTGTGGCCACTTGAGAGGTCAGGCATGGTCTTTCAGAAAGTTTGGACAAAGCAATGCAATTCTGATTCTGCCCCAAGAGGATGTACATTAGTTAAGGCAGAACAAGTTATTTGCATAATAAATTAGGGTCCAAATGCTGATGTTGTCAGTATAATCACTTCTTTTAAAGCACATTAACACACCTAAAAGAGATTTGTAATAATGAATGAAATGTCTTTCCCTCTTTTCTCTCCAGTAAATTATAGAAAACCATAGTGACACACAGAAACTGATAATGACAAGAAATCCTTAATTGTAGCAGAAAGAAGAATACACAAAACAAACCACACTGGAGACAGTAGCTATTAATCTTCTTTAGTATTCCAAGACAAATCTTTATTGTTTTCACTTTGCAAGTGGAAACTGTTTCTGTGATATTTACAGGTATAACAGAACTGGAATTCTGAAACTAAAAGGTTTTTTAGATTCTGGTAAACATGAAAATTTTGTAATGTATGGAAAATGTTACCACTCTAAATCTCTCATAATTTAAGTGTTTGGGAAGGCTCCCTATCCACCTAGTACTGTCAGGGGAATAGTTTGCAAAACTGAGAACATTTGCTGTATGCAGTGACAGCTGCGTGACATTTATTTCTGGCACACGGTTCCCCAAACGTGCTCATTGACGTTCACTTTATACAGCGAATGTCTGAGTTCTGCTTAGGAGAGACTTAGGGACACAGCTGACTTTCCATGTCATCTTCAGAAATTCTCTTCATCCTGTATGCACACCGGCAGCTTGCTTTCACTCAGATTGATTGCTGTTTTTCTAGCCTATATTTAATATCTCTGATACTTAATTGCTCCCACTGGGATCATGGCATTTAACTGATCACCGTTAGCCTCCACTCTCTGCTGTCATGCTCTGTTGATATTAAGTTGTAGTTTCTATTCACCATGCTCTTCCCTATAACTTGTTTTATAATCTCTCTGCTTTTCCATCTCTTAGTACATTAAAGCAACTTCCTGCTTCCTACACTGCCTTGTATCGCTTAAAGACTGAAATACGAGTTATTTATCTTATATCCAGTATCAACACTCTCAACCAAAAGCCAGTAGCAGCAAGATAGACCATTTAATCTTACTTGTACTTACAAAGCACATCTGTATTTGTACTTACATGGATTAGAAGTTTCATTTTCATAATGCTTCTTTGAGAGGAAGAAGATACCTAATCCTGGCATGAGAACAGGAAGCAGCTGCAGAAACAACATGGGATGAAGTGACCATAATCCCATTTCCCATCCCTCTGTGTCACTGCAAGGAGGAGTTAGAGGATCAGAAATAGTTAAGACTGGGAAGAAGGGAAGGGCAGGGGGAAGGTGTTTTCAAGATTTAGTTTTACTTCTCCTTTTTCAACTCTTTTTCACCCATGATGGTAATTGGTGAGTGATCTCTCCCCAGTGTTATCCCAATCCACGAGCCTTTCGTTATATTTTCTCTCCCCTGTCCAGCTGAGGAAGGGCATGATTGAGTGACTTTGGTGGGCACTAGGAAGTACAAGAGTTCATCTCCTGCTCATTGTGCCAAGGCCAGTCCTTCAAGTTCTCTTAAGAAAAGCTGTGGTCCCCATGTGGCTTTCATTCAGCAAAGCAATGCAGTCAGCATGTTGTCCCTTGCCATCTGCTGTCCTACACCTCTCCCTGCTAAGCTTAAGTTGAGCACTTCGAAGGAAATCCAGCCTCTCCAATGTCTGGAGGAGTTTTTGTCCCTGGCTTGGCTGCACCAGGACATCAGTCTGAAGAACCTCTACGAAGTTAAAAGAAGCCCTCCATGTTTTGCAGGTTTCATTTTTTGCCTGCCCCAGGACAAGAAATCACCTCATCGTGTCCTTAGCTTTAAGCCCACGGATGCTCTGAAGCCCTTGTTTTGTCAGGGCAGGACAGTGCAACACCTGGTACAGGTCTGCCCAGTGCAGGGTCAGGGCACCTGACCTGGGGTGGCCTGGTGGTCTCTGGAACAGGAGGCTGGGAACAAGGGGGACAGCGACCCCCAAAACAGCCACCTCTGGTCACACCACCAGATGTTTGCCTGTATGTGCCCAGACCTAAACCAAGGGTCATATTTGGGCCAGAGCAGAAATTCCCACTTCCCTACTCCTGGGTACACCGAGGAGCTTTGATGATGACTGGAACATCAGGGAGGACCACCACAGGAAAGGCACTGGCAATCACAGCACAGGTCATACTCACATGGAGCTTTGTTTCCCTTTATCTTCTAGACTGCAAATGAATAACCATTTAAACACATTTGTTATTTAAATAAGGCCAAAAAGGGAACATAATTACTATGAAAACCAGTGCACTGTGAAACCTGTAACATTTAAATCTAACCGTTGACCTTAAAGAGTTTCATCTCATTACGCTTCAGGAGGTCAAAACAGGCAAGTGATACTGCAGAGGGCAGCTGTGGTGGCACATAATTCTGTGTTGCAAATCTCTGCAAAACATTTTCTTAACATCTACCTGCCCTCCTCCCTTGTCATTTTCTCCTTCACCACTTGATTCCTCTTCAAGCATCTGAAGAGACTCTCTGACTTAAACCAAAGAAATATTTCATAACATTTCCAGGCCTCAGAGGATGTCAGAGTGCTTTTAACTTTTCTTCTGTCTTTGAAGAGATGACATGCTGCTGGGACCATCCTCTAGCTCACAGCCCTCAGAAATGCCAGGAAAACCCTCTTCAGTAAGGAATTATGTATTGCATGTTCAACCTGATGTGCCTGTCCACGAAGTGTTGCCCAAGCTGGTGTTCTCCATGCCAGAACCTCCTTCCAGAACCAGGACCCAGTGAAACTCACCACCATTGGGCTGCCTAGGACAGGGAGAGTGACACTTTCTGCTCTGAGCCAGCATGAAACGGATAGGAAAATCTGCTGTGACTCAGCTAAAAGGAATACCGTGCAGGAAGAGAGATGGCGTCCAAAAGGCTGACAGCAAAATCTGACTCGTCTCTCAGACATCCCAGGTGCTTCACTGCAGACCAGGTGAGAGGAAAACTGACCTATTCATACGTGTGGCAGTCAATAAATTATGTTAATCAGCCTGGACGGCAAGAAATGCTGAGTGTGACACCAGACACTGCCTAATGCTGCCTCTGCCAGGGAAACAGAGGGAAAGCAGGAAAGCTCTACAGGAGCCACAGGCCTGCAAAAAATAGATCAGTGTTACATAAAGGCCACATTCAATTATTCAGGCTTCGTGTACTTGATGCATTTGAGCCCCAGGTTAGAACAGTGCTTAACTCTGTGTCCAGTCAGAGCCAGCAGTGAATTTGGAGGCAGCACCTCCGAGCTATCTCCAGTCAGAAGAGTACATTGAGTAATTGAGCACAACTGCAGACCTGCTTCCTAATTTGTCACACGAGGTCAAGATACAGCAGCACTTCAGAAGGACTTTCAAGCAGTAGTTGTTCCTTGCCAGAACTCTGCATATTCTTAGAGAAAATGCAGCTGCAGGCAATGTACAAACACAACAGCAGCTCCTGTGTGCTCAGCAGGAGTCCAGGCACCAGCAAACACAGGGCCTTGCAGACACAGAGCTTCAGAGATGCGTTCTCCTACTTTATTCTACGTGAATGCAATCCACATAATCAGCAATAATAGGGAGCCCTATTTAGTGAGTTAGCCACTGCACAGACACCCAGCAGAGGCTGTCTCTGCCCTTTCTCACCAGTGCCACACTGACATCATGTAGCACTGCACCTAGAGCTGTCAGAGCAAGCTCTGGTCCCACAGACCAGCCAGGAAAGGGGTGAGTTCCTGCACCCAGTGTGTTCCAGTACTGAAGCCAGCTCAGGTTTTGATGCAAGACACGCTTCCAGCTACGTGATATTCACTGAATGTGTGCAAATCAGCACCTGAACATGCCCAAGAGGGCTCATTGCTACAGACATGCTTCCTTAGTTGTCCAAAGCAAAGAAATCAGCTAGGACAAGGCTGCTGCTATATGGACAGCATGTGCAGCTGAGGAATGAGGCCTTCTTTCCCGAGGGCTCTTTGGAAGCAGACAGCAAGAAAAGGTGAATTGTGGTGGCAGCAAGCTCCTCTCTTACTGCTGTCATTCCCGGCGGATTTTCTCCATTGTAAGATGGGAGCCTAGGAGAAGCGGTGACTGCGAGCAGGCTACCAGCACAGCAGCCTTTACCTGCACGTGGGAGGCAGGCAGGAGTAGGCCAAGGGCACACAGCTGTCCTCGACGTCCCCACATGATTTAGGATGGGCACTCAGTTTAAATGCCATTATTTACAGAAGCACGACCTCCCAGTACCATAGATCTTGCTACAACTACAGGCGATAAATAATGTAACAGGCAGTGAGGGCGTAGCTTAGCACCACTGGTTTCCAGAGGCACCAATAGCCACCCACCCTTCAAAAGTCAGCCCATTATTTAGTTCCAGAAATGCATTGCAGGTGGCACACTCCTTTGGTAGCACAAGAGTTGTATTAAATAAATTGCAGCCAAAAGGGCTGCTCTGAGTCAGCCAGCCCAGCATCAGTTCCCTCTACTCCAGTCTTTTGCTCTTCTGAAGTGCAGTAAATAAAATTTGCTCCACTGCCAACATTTAGGGGTTGAAACTACCCAGCAGAAAACCTGCACCAATATTGCCTTCACTTTAATATTTTTCCCCTTTATGCCCCCACGGGGGATCTCAGGGTCACCCCACCCCACGAGTCCTGGTGCTACAGGCACAGAGATGTACACTCATTGGAGTGCAGGTGTGCAGCAGAGCTGGTCTGGCTGTTCCAGCTGGGCTGGAACTCACACTTCAGAGGAGCTTTCACACAACACTACAATGAAGAGCTACAGAACTCTGGGGACAGACAGCATGAATGGTAGGTATTTGAGAGCCAAGGAAGAGAAAAATGTCTGTGGTGTCCCCAGTGACTTTCCAGTTCCCTTTGAGGAAATTATTATTGCCACAACCAAGAGAGTAAATTTCAAACTGAAAGAGATCTGTCACCCCTCATGGACACCAAAGCAGGCAAGACCAAACTTGAAGCAACAGTTCGACTCTTCAGCTTAACTGCTTCATATGCCATTCACTCCCTCCTCTGTGATCCACAATTTTACACAGCAAACAGCTCTGCCTTTCCCGCCCAGAGCTCCATTCCAATTAGCTATGGACTGCAGGGAAACTACTGCAGCTACATCAATATCAAACAGTGTAAGAGAAGGGAGAACCAGACCCTTTGTCTTTAAAAGCTCAACACTGGCCTTAGTGATTTGCATGGGCAGTATTTTCCTACTTAATCCTCTTCACTGTAATTCAGAGAAGTAAAGCAAACACTCTGCAGAGGAAGTAGCTGAGTTTGGCCTTTATTTTGTTAACATATACACACAGTGCTAGCTACTGTTATTAACTCAATACACAATCTTTATTCTGTTATTTTAAAAGAGGCAATAGCTGCAGCCTGCATTAAAAATATTTTTCACAAAATACCTTTCACTGTAAAAAACAAAGAAAACTCTACAGATAGTAGAGGAAACACCACAGGCTACAACTTTTCTAGAATCACACACCAGTTTCCCTGATCATAGTAACTCTTTTGAACCCTCACGCAATCCAGGGATCTGCACGCTGCTTCCAGTTCCCCTTCACAGAACACATGGTAATAGCGGTGGAAAACAGGGCAGAGTTCTGATTCTTTGGAGCCACCTGGAAACAACACTGTATCAACACGTTCCTCTTTTTTTTTAGTACCACCTTTCAGGTGCCAGGGAACCAGCAAATCTTGAGAGTGAAAGGAGGTTCTGTTAGTGTGAATAGGCAGTCTGAAGTCTACTACTGGCTTGGCACCACAGCTGTCATCTTTCAAGCCATTATGGAGTTGGTCAGACCATGCTGAGTCTTGGCTGCTGTTATCAGGCCCTTGATCACTCTGGGCTGGGCCAGTATTCATTTCCTTCTCTTTGTTTTTACTACCATTCTTTTCCTTAAGGTATTTAGATTTCTGGTTTTTGTATTCTTGTTCCATTGCCCAGACATAAATGAGTGCTGTTCCACCAGGTCTTAAAAGCCGAGCTAGTTCACGGATAGTAGCCAGTCTCCGCTCCTGGAAAGGAAAAGCAAAAGTGTGAAGGTAGGACATAAACAAAAAGTCAGGAGAATGGAATGGCAACAATTCCTCCTTACCTAAGATACAATAAAACTTTTCAAGTGTTTTTTCCCACTATTTATTTTCATTCATAATATAGCCCCCATCACTGTGTGCAGGCCATGACATTTTCCTAGACACAATTTCTTCATCAAGACATCATTCATGTCAACCACTGGAGTGGGCCTGTCCAGGGCAGTGGTGGATTCACCACCCCTCTAGGTATTTAAAGGACCTGTAGATGTGGCTCTGAGGGACATGGTTTAGTGGTGAACTTGGCAGTGCTGGGTTAACAGCGGGACCTGACGATCTTAAAGGTCTTTTCCAGCCTCAACGATTCTACTATTCTCTTTCCATTTGAAAATAGTTCTGTGCTGAGCAGGATTTCTTGGACATATCAGCCCACCTGGAAAAAACAGACACCTTTTCAAGAAGGTGATTCAGTATTTAAAATCTCAGATTCAAATCTACGGTAGCTGATGATGCACAGGCTAGGTTTGCAGCTGAAGGGGTCAGATTTACAGCTTAAACACGGGTCCTCTGACCACACGAACAAAGATAGGTCAGCCTTCTGCAAAACAGAGTTCCTTCTACTTTTTTGTACTGGATTTGGAATCATTCACTGCATTTCTGGTATGGAAAGATCCATGGCCCCCTCTAGGATGGTGTAGAAGCTTGTTACCATGGCACAGTTCCTGCCAGGAGAACCTTACCCAGCCCAGAGACACAGCAGACTGGTGAGTAGTCTCCCTTTTGTTTGAAGATGGACAATGAATGCACAGATTAAAAAACCCAAAATCACAAGAGCTGCCCAAGAGCCTAGGATCTGAGCCTGGAAACAATGTATCTCTTGACTCCCAAAGCAGAGCCCTCTTCTCCAGTGTTATTAATTACAAGCACACGAAAAGGAAACCCAAAACTCAGGACCAAAGCTTCAGGGGGAGCAAGGGCATCTGACAAGCAGAGAAAGTTGAAGAAGCAGCAGTAGCACAACAGCTTAACTCTGCTCTGACAGCTGCTTAAACCAAATGCAAACATTAGATTTCTTCCCATTTTGTTCTTGCCTTTGCTTGTACTGTAGCACTGGCAGCTCTGCACTGAGCTCAGCAATACCACAGTACAGTGGAGCAGAGAGAGGGGCCACTTACTGCTGTTGCGAAGTGGTGTATTACAGCAATAGAGATGCAGGCGTCACAAGAACCACTGCGGATTGGCACTGATAGGGCATCACAGACAAACGCCTGGAAATGTTTTTCTCCACAAATGTCCACCAGGTTTTTACTGCGATCACAGCCAACCTAGAACAGAAAATGTTTCATTAAGCGTTTCATAAGAGGATAAGTACAAGACTGGAATATGATTTTCACTTGATGCTTACAGTAATAGAGTCATCACAGTCTCCCACTGAGGGAATGCAGCTTAAAATCAAAACAAGAGCAAGTGTGAGAAAATAGCCTTAAGAGGAGTATATAGTTCCCAGGTATAGACAAAAAGAAAACAACCTTGATGCTTACTTAAAGATGAAAGACTGGATATATGACAGCTTATTATAGCTGATTTCGAACCAGCTTAAGACAGACCAGGTTTCAACCTAACTTTTCTTCAAAACCAATTCAAGGTGTCTCGAAATGAGCAAAATGAGATTTTCTTTTCATTTCAACTGCCATTTGTGATTTGACAACATTTGAAGTACCCAAATACTGAACTCAAAAAAGCTGACCTACAAGTGTAAACAACTATCCAGTGACTTTGGTGGCATCACCAAAGTACAGCATACAGCTTCACTCATCACCCAGGTTTCATCATTTCAGTCTAAGTAAGGAAGTGCTCAGGTATCTTCTTCTTACCCCTCAGTATCATGATCCACAAAAAATTTAAGCACAACGTAATTTTCCAAGGTTCTGTACAGTCCAGTGAAGTGACCTCTAAGAGCCATTTCAGAACACCTCATTTTTTCCCCCCTTTAAACCCTGCCCAGTGTCCATATCAAAGGTAATAAGACAAAATTTACCATCTTTGAAAAATCAGCATGTAGAAGTGGTTTTTTACATACTTACATAAAAGCAATAAATCTAATTTCATCAAGATGCCTTCTGAAAGAAATTGTGAGGCATGCGCTACCCTTGTTTTCATGTCTGCCATGCACACTGAATACTCGAACCAAAGCCCTGCTACCAAGTTGTATATCAAACTTTGCTTGTATGAGAATAATAAATTTGTTTTCAATGACCAACAACAAGCTGATAGCCGAGAACAGGTTCAGAATCCTAAATAATTACTGTTGGCAGTGTTTATTGCATTTGACACCAAAAGATTACTAAACCATCTTTGATGCAAGAAGAATAGCAAACAACTTGCTCTGCTTAATCAACCCAGAACGGACAACAGTACCACTAAAATTAAAAACGTCTTTTGCAACATTTAATGAAAATATATTTATTTTCCATCATAATTTTTCATTTTATCCATTCAAATCATTTTATCTTTCAGCCTATCATCACAGTTCTGAAGAAAACCAGAATTCTGTTCCAGTCTTAAGTCCTGAAAGCTTACCAGTGAGCCGCCTTCTACTCAGGTCCCTGACTTTTGATCCAAAGTAAATGAAACAGTTGTGAAAATGCCAACCTGACAATACACGATAATCCACAGAAACTATGAATATGTACATATTATCCTGCCAATTAGCAGTAAACAGACCTAAAAAGATCAATCCTAACATTGCTTTCTTCACATTCATTTCTTGGTCTCTCGCATAACTAAAGTACTGAGTGAATTGCGTTGTTTATGAATAAAAAAAGGAAACTCTTGTTTACTTGAAAGCAAACAAATCCCGATCATTTGACACTGGCAGCTAACTGAAGTGTCTTTAACTTATTCTGACAACCTCCTGG